>PVIH01015741.1:10041-48505 GCA_004025045.1 Sigmodon hispidus
CATAACACAAAACATTCAGGAAATATGGGACATCATGAAAAGACCAACCTAAGAATAATAGGGATTGACAGTGAAGAAGAATAGCATCTCAAAAGCAAAGAAAATATATTCAACAATATCATAGAAGAAAATTTTCTAAACCTAAAGAAGGAAAAGCCTATAAAGATGCAAGAATCCTACAGAACACCAAATAGACTAGACGACCCAAAAAAGTCCATTTAACACATAGTAATCAAGACACTAAATAAATAGAATAAAGAATGAATTGTAAGAGCTGCAAAGAAAAAAGGCCAAGTAATTTATAGAGGCATATTCATCAGAATAAATACTGACTTCTCAATGGGTCAAAGATATCAACATAAATTCAGTTACACTGATCTTGATAGAAAAGAAAGTGCAAAACAGCCTTGAATGTGTTGTCATAGGTGAACCCTTCCTCAATATAACAACAATAGCACAGACATTGAGAGCAACAATTACTAAAAAGGACCTCTTGGAACTAAAAAACAGTAATGTAAAGCAAACAGTCAATGAGACAAAAGAAAAACCTATAAAATGGGAAAAGATATTCAGCAATGCTGTACAGAGTGCAGATCTCTAAAATAAATAAAGAATTCAAGAAGCTAGACATCAAAATACTAAAAAAATTAGTTAAACATTGGAGCTTTTCCCCAATATCTGGCTCCACATTTTTATCATAATATCAAATAGAATTCTTGCAATAATCCAGCAAGGGATGAAAGCAAATGCAAAGATTCACAGCTAAGCAATGGCTGAGCACCTAGTCTACTTGAAGAGAGGTTGGGGGGATTATATGAGCAAAGATATCAAAATCATGATGGTGATACCCCCAGATACAGATGACCTAAGCTACTGGGTGCTCACTGACACTAGTGTACAGCTGGGGAACCTGTATGGGACTGAATTAGACCCTCAATGTAAATTGTGTTTACATTCAGTTTTATGGCTTGGGCAGTAGCTGGGGCCTATGGTAGAAGAACCAAAATTTATTCCTAGTGCATGCTAGGTGGTTTTTTTTTTTTTTTTTTTTTATCCATTCCCTATAGAGGAATACCTTGCTCAGCCATGATAGAGGGAAGCTGCTTAGTCCGGCCTCATCTTCATAGGTCAAACTTTGTTATCTCCCCTTGATATGCCTTAAACTCTCTGAAGACTGAATGGGGGGCAGAGGTGCAGCAGAGGGGTGAATAAAAGGAGGGGAGAGAGGGAATAATGTTGTTATTTAAAATAAAAAACAACGTTTAAATAAAAAAATTATAAAAGAAGTCTTAGAACAATCAAAAATCACACTGAGGCATTTTGTATTTTATTGAAATAATTATAAATACCCTGAGGAATTTGGTTCTCATACAAGAGTTCTTTATGTTTCATAGGACACATGGAAAAATTATGTGTATTTATAGAATTATATGAAGATTGCACATTGTACTTATAATATTGTACACATAGCTTGCAAAGACATTTATTATGGATAAAAATAGTCAGAGTCCAAGACAAGAAAATATTCTTTCAGAGGTAAGAATGTCATGATCAAGTCAGGTAGTCAAATTTTAACTGTGGTCTCAGTTGTGGAAATGGTTACTCAATGAAATTAATTCTCAAAAGATTTCTTAACCCAAGGAGATGCTATTCCCTGTGTTAATGTTAAAAATATCTGTGTGAAATGTAAAAAGTATATATATATATATATATACATATATATATATATATCTTTTCCTCATATGAGTAGGACATGGCTATTTCACACAAGCTTTATGGATTTCATAACTAGATGTGTTAAAAGAAGGTTTGAAACCTTCCCATTAGCGTTCTTACTGATTAAGAAAAGCTATGAATCCACAAGGTAAGTTAGAATCTTTTAATGACTAAAATTATAAATTTTAAGCTACAATCTCTGAATTTGTAAAGTAGCTTTGTTTATCATTAGATGACTTGATTTCTGCCCACATGATGAAACTGGCATAAGAAACTGTAGTAAAGAGTTGGTGCACTTATATTTTATTTAATAAAAATCATTTTTAAGTTTTAGAATAAGGCTTATTAGAATGTACGAATTTATAATTGTATCCTCTTATCATTTAATATCTATTTGACATTGCCATTTCCTAGATTGATATGTAAATTTTTTCTATTTAAATATCTGAAATATTTCATTGTTGTTATAAAAGCAATCATAGAGAATACAAATTTTTTTCTATATTTACATATTTGTTATTTGATGATTTTACATCAGGCATCCCATCAAACTCAGTTATCAGACCTCTCAGATTCATATGCACTCTTATGATTGCCCCACTTACAAAAATGCCCATTCATGCTGCTCATTTACTTACCAGAACATAACTAAACTCTCTGTGGCTAGACCCTTAAAGAAAACAAGTTTTTCCTCAACCACGCCCCTTTCAGAGGCCATCATAGTGAGGCAATGTGTCATTTAGCTATGTTCTAGCCTTGAACTCTTTTATACAATGACATGTCTTTGTTTTTTTTTTAAGTCCACTAATGAGTGAGTACAAATGTTCAATCTCATGTATTTGATGAAACTTTGGACCTAATTATATTTTAAGCAATAGCTATCCTAATTTTATTTAAAAGATATTTATATATTCCATGTGTCTATTATGAAAATGAAAAAAAATTATCCTTACTGAATCTAAGGAAGAGAGAAAAATAAAAGTAGTGAAATTATAGTGTAAGAGAACAAGAGAGGAAATGGAAAATGTGTACTAGAAAATGGGATAAATGGAGAGTGTGTTGGTGTGATGTCATGACATACTTCACTGCTAATACTAGCATTATTTGGAGAGCTCGATTCCAGTTAATTTAGCTAATGATTGCTATTTTCAACACAAATTTTCTGGAGACTTTGTGAGGTTCCAGCATGGAATATGAAGTCTGTGCATATTAGACATTGTGGTAGATTTATTTTCAGATAGAAAACTATCAGTTATCCACAATACAGGCTTCCAGATAGTTGCAGTCAAACCATTTAATAAATATATTCTGTAAGTTTGTTGAAACTGATGATTTGTTTTACAAAATTTACTATTTAAGTGAGTGTTTTATAAGAACAAAAAAAACTTATGTCTGAATCTGATTCAATTTTATAAATCACATTTTATTTATAATACATTATTTGGTGCTTTAAATAATTAAAAAGTAGGGAAAGGGAACTGCTTTTGAGAGAGAAAAGTCTGTGAAAGTGGAGGTCTGGAGGGAGAGAAGAGAATGCAGATGATATAATTGAAAAAATATAAAAGCAATGCACAGGACTATAAGAGTACTGGTAAGTTTTCACCTGGTTCTCTTGATAAATTTGATAATAATAATTTCTCTGCTCCTTGGAAAGTCCTGCCAATGTTAGGTGTTGAATGTGATGAGCCTTGACACTTTGTTGTGATACTTTTTTTTGAATGAAAATCTACAATGTTCTGGTGTCTATGTAATTCTATGTCCTTATCCTTAGGAATATTAAATATGAATATTATAACTATTGCACTTTATTTTATCTCATGTTTGTTCATTATTGTTTTAAAAATTGGGATGAGAGAAGAGTGAGTCACTTTACTTTTTTTGGTACTAAAAAAAATTAAACCAACAATGAACACAACCTACAAATAGGAATTAGGTATTTCCCTAAAGGGGCACAAGTGATATTTAGCAAATAAAATCACGTAATGCTAAAACTGGGAATGTGACCTACATGGTGTCCAGCAAGTTTTATTTTTTTTTTACTTTTGCATAGACTCTAGAACATGCATGACCTCCCACAAACACACACACACACACACACACACACACACACACACTCGCAGAGAGAGAGGGATGATATAATTTATTTTTGTAAAAGGAATTAAAATCTTTTTTAACTTTTATTTTGTTTTCTTTCTTCTTTTAACCTGACCCTCATTTTTATTGCTGTTTTTCTGTTTGTTTTGGCTCTTAGTACCATATCATCTTTTTCACTTTTTATTTATTTTTGAATAAAGCCTCATTTTTTTATCCATGTATCCACTTGTTCAAACTCCCTTCCCCCTCCCATCCCTCCCAGTCACTCTCTCTTCTCCCCATCTCCTTATCTCCTCCCCAGCAAGGGCAGGAGGTCCCAAGGTCCCAGGGTGGCTTAGTTCAGCATCCTCTCCAGGCAAGGAATTAAAATCTTAAAATGATGGTTTAGCAAATGAAATGTTCTCCCTAGGCTTTCCTTAGATGAAGAAAGAAAATAAACCATAGCATTTGTGGTTATTATTTTGCACATCTAGATGTTTAGAATTAAATTCCAAAAACCATTTAATAAACAGCAGTAGTAACAAACAGCATCCATCACATAAATTGAGATGATATGCTCTTTATGATTCAAATATTTTTTAATGAAAAAAGGACTTTATTTTTTAAAAAATATATTTTATAAAATAGAGTGACAAGAAAAAAAAATGTAACAATGTCATTGTGTAGAATGAATAGTGTTGAGGTTGTTTGCAGCTTGGGTCTTCTTTCTTTTTTTTTTAAGTTCACTAATGAGTGAGTACATCCCCTGCTTATCTTTCTGTGTTTGTTCTACCTCACTCAGGAGGATATTCTCCAAATTCCTCCATTTGCCTGTGAATTTTAGAATATCATTTTTTCTTACTGCTGGATCCAGCAATACCACTGGATCCAATTGGCAGATCCAATTGTTTTTAAGCAAAATGTTGTGAATAAGTTTTTAAGAAAAGCGTTCCAGATACTACTTCACTTAAAACTATCTCATTTATGGTCGTTAATCCATTCTCTTCCTTAAATCGAAAAATAATTACGATTACATTAGGTTCAAAGCATTTCAAATTATCACTCCGGATCTTCTGCTTGTTATGAATTAACTTTTCCATAACTTTTATAGGACACAACACTACACACACCCAGGTCACTTTCTTCCTGCTCACTGGTGTGCCAGGATTAGGAGATATCGAGATTTGGATCTCCATCCCTTTCAGCTTCATGTACCTCTTGGCTGTGCTAGGCAATATGCTAGTAATGGCAGTGATTGTCTGGGACAGGAGCCTCCATGAACCCATGTATCTCTTCCTGGCCATGTTGGCATTCAACGATGTTCTCCTCTGTACTGTCACAGTGCCCCAGATGCTGATCATTTTCTGGCAGGGCCCTTTGGCAGCCGCCTTTCCTGCCTGCCTCACACAAATGTTTTTTGTTCATGCTCTGTTCCTCTCTGAATCTGCTGTCTTATTGGCCATGGCGTTTGATCGCTATGTGGCTATCTGCACACCTCTCCATTATACAACCCTGCTTACAGGCTCTCTCATTGTCAAGGTTGGGCTGGCCCTGGTAGCTCGGAGTGTGGCTGTTGTCACTCCTGGTGTTCTCCTTATTCTGCGCCTTGACTTCTGCCAGAACAACATCATCCACCACACGTACTGTGAGAACATGGGCATCGCCAAGTTGGCCTGCAACAGCATTACCTTAAATAGCATTTATGGGCTCTCTGCAGCTCTCCTCACCACAGGGCTAGATTTTGTCTTCAATTCCTTTTCCTACTGGCTAATCTTGAAAACAGTCCTACAACTGCCATCAAGGGAAGCCCGGACAAAAGCCTTTGGCACCTGTGGAGCTCACATTTGTGTTATTTTGATATTCTACACACTGGCCTTCTTCTCTTTCTTTACTCATCGCTTTGGTCACCGTGTGGCCAGGCACACCCTCATCATCCTGGCAAACCTCTATCTACTGATACCCCCAACCATGAACCCCATTGTTTATGGAATAAAGACCAAAGAGATAAGGATTCGTGTAATCGCCCTCTTTCTGATCAAAATGATTTCAGTCTAATGAAACAGCAAAGAACAGGGAATCTAAAATAAAGGTCAGGGCTTAAATAAAAAGTTAAAGCAGTCTATTTGCATCTAGCCCTAGCGCATTTAACATTCAATGAAATCTCCTAATAGAATTCAAAAGGAAAGAGCTAAAGATGGGTGAGCAGGGTTATGGGGGGCAAACTGGAGGAGTTGAGAGAGGTTAAACTGTAACCTAAAAACACTGTATAAAAAAACACCCCAAAAGTTTTGAAATATGTGAAACTACAGAATATATTATTGCCCAAAGGCTATTTTCATAGCAAAAATAGAAATCTAAAGAAAATATAAATATCCTTGAGGACTGCATCAACATCCTCTAGTGATAGCGGGAAAATCAATGTACTAGACTAAGTTAAGTGATTTTGTACTATATGTATCCCTCTATGTCAATTTTCTATAGACAGAATAAATTGATAGCTTTGTATAGTTAGGAATGGCTAATTATCCTAGTCTCAAGAGCAACAGAGGTGAACAAACCCATAAATGCTCACCAGATAATTAATTTATCAGTCAAATAATAAAAGCTGTTGATCTTATATAATAATCTCCTGCCAGTGGCCTTTTGAAAGGAGCAGCAGATGATAATTGCAATCCTAGCTGTCAGCCTACCAGGATGCAACTTCCTGATGACTGGTCTAAGATGCAAAATTCCTTGAGACTACAGATCTCAGAATGTCTTTTGCTTTTGCTCTGCCTTGTTTTTTGTTTCTGCTATCTTTTATGGAAAATGGCATGTTATGAATGGGTATAGGGAAATCTCTACTGGGTGTAATGTAGTTTGTTTATCTCCTGGAATAATTCCATTCTACTAAGTATTCTTGCCTATGGATTGTTAGGAAGATGATTTCTTCCTAAGCTGTACTGTCTAATTGATAATAATGTTTATACAGATTATTGATGAATGAAAATGTATACAAGTAAATGTTACCCAGCTGGGGCCTATGAGATTCACAAAAGGAGCTAAATAGATTGCAGCTCACAGTAATGGTTAAGAACAGTTATTGAGTCTCAGGAACCAGGCTAGCTCAAATTTATCTAATCTTAATGCTCAACTATACAGTGATGTGCATCATTTTCTGAAAAAGAAAACTTATAATAACATCAGGTTAGATCAGAAATTTTGAAAATATCTTTAATGTGAAAACTAAAGAAGACAATCTGTAAGATATAGAAAGGCACATAGCTGAGTCAGGGACTCTTTAAGCTCAGTAAACAAGAACAGAGCAGCCCAATTATTTCTAGCTGATGTAATTTCTAAAACTGGTTGATAAGCAAAAGTGATGATTAATTCCATATACCTATTTTCATGCTCAATCTCCTGATTTAAGAACCTATTTATGAGTTGGCATGAACCCTCAAGATTTAAAGTAGGACTGATTCTTTTTCATATATAAAAGTTTAGATTTGTGATTTCTTTATGATGTCTTTTAGGATTACCTTTCAAGATATGTAATAAAGTAATTGGTACTTTCTTTGTAAATGCAAAATGCAGCCTTCCAATTAAGGACATGACTGAGAAGAATATCTTATTTGCCTACATGGTCAATATTAACAAGTTTTTGGTATGAATGTACATGGGTTCTTGGTATAATTTATTTTTCACCTATTATATGTAAAATATTGAATTATGTAAAGGATATGGAGAACATACTGGTCTTTTAACTTGTATCCACTGTAATAATTTATATGAAAAACATAAAGTAACCACTTTTTAAGTTTTATATTCCATAAAAACATTTCTGGAGTATATAAGCTGTAATGAAATAATAAAAATAAAGTTAAAATGGGTTGGAAGAAAAGCATCAAGAATAAAGATAGGTTTAGAAAGAATAAAATCAAGGATAAGAGAAAAATCACCAAGAAAATAGAGAATTGAGTATACAATAGAAAAATAAAGAAATAATCTAAAGGAAACCATTAAAAAAGAGTGGTTGAGTGACTTTTTTCCCTTAAGCTAATCAGATTTAAAAAAGGTAGTATGCTCCAATTTCATGGATTCCTTTAATCCTTGTACTGCTGGAGGCTGGTCCTCCAGGCACCAAAAAAATCCCTGTTTGACACCATATGTATAAAGCCTGTACATATAATACATTGTTTTACTTAAATTTTTAAGATTTTGAATTGAAGTATAATAATATCACCCTTCCCTCCTCATTCCCAGGTCCCTCTCTCAACACTTTCCCATTACCTCACAGTATTATCTTGACCACCTCTTTGACCTTTGATTTTTTTGTTACATACCTATTTATTTATGTATGTTTATGCACAAATATACATACATAAACCTGTACAGTTTATTTTTGTCTATTTCTATCTTTATGCTTCTAAGGCTAAGCGTTCTTCATTGAAAAGTTAATAAGGAAGTTCATCTCCAGGAAACTAACTTGCTTTTCTCAAGCCAATAGCTATTTGGCTGTCTTTTCCCTTAAAGTTCCAGAAAATTTCTATTTCATACAGATTTTATATTTATGTAATAAAGATGCTTTGGTTTTATATTCTAGAATTTTCTTTTGTTTTGATTAAGTAAATCTCAAACATGGTGTTTTGCAAAATATCTGTGTTAAATAATGATGTCCCAGGATAATATTAATGTTTATCTCAGACCTGGAAAAAAAGATGTCAGACTGCTCGAGTCTGCACATTATGAGTACATTGCAAGAGATATCATAAATTTAAATGATACAGACTCAGTGCCAATAAAAGTAATTGCCTTCCATTGAATCAGATTGAGATTTTAGGTCAATCCATAATATCCTTTAGTACAATATTCTGATTTGAAAGTGATAAAAGTATTTCAAGGATATTCTTAATAAGAAGAATCATGAAAACTTAAGACTAATATATGGCAGACTCATTTGGATGTTTTATTTGTTTGAGAATTTTATTTTTTATACCTGTTTTTTTTATTTATAATTTATTTTTGTGGATTTCTTCTGTATTTCAGGCAGGCCTCAGACTCATCATCCTGCTCTTTAGCCTCCTGAGTACTAGAAAACATTAGCATACCATTATGGCTGACATTCTTTTGTTTCTCTCATACAAACATATGCCATGTTTTTCCTAGTTTATTTCCCTATGACCAAGAGTCTGAATATTTGCATTTTAGGGTACCAGTCTATGCATATTTTTCTTTTCTTTTTTTTATTGTTTTTTTTCCTTCTTTATTTTGTATTTATCAAAAAAAAACACAGTAAAAAGAATTTAAAATGTGGAGGAGTTAACAATAACTATACAGAGGATAAGAATGATAAGCATGGCTTATCAAGGGTAGAAATACAAATGAGATTGCTACACCTATATTTTCTTTGTGTTCATCTTTCCCTCTGAATTTTTTTTCCAACCCTGTATATCCTTATTCAAGGTCTCTTTTTCTAAAAGACTATCTAAGATAATCATAATATCTAAACAATTTCTTTACTGCAAAATATCCACTTCTAAATAGATTGGTCTCCAGATGGCTCATTTCTTAGCCTGCAGAGTATTTTCTCTGATAAATGACACTAGGACATAGGGGTGATGGCAGGGACCACCAGCTCAACCTCTGTTTTCAATGAGCTCTGTGGATATTTTCCTTGGCAATGGGGCCCTCATGTCTGTTTTCTGGGAGTGATTTTCTATCTTAGTATCAGCCTGAGTTGTATAGGGATCTTCATCAGACCTCCTCAGCCAATTATTGAATAGGAATAACCCAGTTACATAATTGGAAGCCTTTCCTAGCTACAAATAATGTCTAGTTCAGGTTACATATCCTCCATCACTGGAAGCCCATGAGGGTTACCCTCATTGATTCTAGGAAGTTTATAGTGCACCAGATTTTGACACTACCCTCCATTACAAGAAATTTCAATTTTCAATCCATGTACTCTCTCCTTCTCCATACATCTCCTCCCCACCTATTCCCTTTTGATCTAATACTCCCTTAAGGAAGGCAGAGCATAGCTCAGCTCTAGGGGCTCGCCAGGAGAGAAGCAGGATTGCTATATCCTGTGGGTGACCAATTTAAACTTTACCTCAGCTTCAGGCATAGCCACTTTCTGAACAGTCAGGATACTTTTCCCTCTGGAGCTGAGCTAGCCCATTGAGCTCAAGGCATCAGGGCTGTCTTGTAGATCCAGGTACAACCTGACTTCTCAAACAGTCTGAATACAGTTCCCCCCAAGACTGAACTGTCCCATTGCAGCTCCAGCTGTCAGAGCTGCCTTAGCAGCTCCAGGTATAGCCTGATTTTCAAGTCAGGCCACCTCTCAAATCCTCCCAGGGGTTGTAACACTACCTTATATTTTTAAAAGTCATACTACATTAAGTTTGATGTTGGCTGTTGGATTCTTGTAATTCGCCGTTATTATATTTAGATATTTTCCATGTTTTCGTGATCTCTTCACAGCTTTTATCGTAAAGGAGTGTTGGGTTTTGTCAAATGTTTTTTCAGCATCTAAGGATATAATCATGTTTTTTTTTTACCCTTCAGTTTGTTTATATGATGGAAGACATTTACAGTTTTTCATATGTTGAACCATCCATGCATTTCTGGGATGAAACCTACTTCATCATGGTGGATGATATTTTTATATATTGTTCTATACAGCTTGCCAAAATTTTGCTGTGAATATTAGCATCAATATTCATGAGCAAAATTGGTCTCTAAATCTCTATCTTTGTTGCATCTTTGAGTGGCTTGGATATCATGGTAATTGGGACCTCATAAAAAGAACTTACAATATTCCTTCAGTTTCTACTGTGTGAAACATTTTGAGGAATAATGGCAGGATTCAGAGATAGGGGAACACTCTTCCATTGTTTGTGGGAGTGCACGCTTGTTCAGCCACTTTGGAATGGGGAGACAATTTAAAAGTTACTTACATATTGCAATATAATATCATGCTCTTATGTGAACTATATTTTGTACCCTTTAATGTGGTTTAATTATAACTGAAATAGAGAAGAATACAAAAATTATTTTAGTGTCAATATATGTGCCTTTTCATTTGATTATTCCATTCAGGAAATGTAAAGGAGAGAGATATTGGATAGCTTTACTAGATTTAACTGACTAACAGTTGATATTCCCTCAAATGTCTTAAATACATCATAAATGGTACCAGATATCTTCCTTTTAATACATTACAGAATAGTTAGTTGTAGTTCAACCAATTAAAATTCAAGTTGTATTTATATATAAATTTCTTATTAGAGTTCAAAAAATTTAATGGAAAATTCTGTGTTTAGGAAAGTTCATTTTAGTAATCAGTGTTAAATAATTTTAGTTAGTGTTTAAAATTGTGTTGACACATGTTAAGCAATAAATAAAAACAAATGTAAATTTAATCAATTGCATTTTATTATTTTATAATTGGAATGAAATAAGAGATCATAGCATTAAATTTTATTTTGTATGTTTCATGTATTTTAGAGAAAAGAGAAGTTTTATCACTGTATGGTTTTTTTCTGCTTTTTTCTATCCTGGATGTTTTGCTAATTTATATAAAGTTTGATATTGATTTTCAAAAAACAATAAAGAATATCAAAAGAAGAAACCTGAGATTTATGTTTTTAGTTGTTATACTGTATTTACATGTTAAAATCAAGTATTTACTACAAAAGTACAAAGTCAAGGACTAGAAAACTATGCTCATACTTGAAATAATAAAACTTGGATAGACTTATGAGTAAAGTTTTCAATGAACTTAACAAATATTAAGTACTTTGTTTCATGTTAGGTACCAATATTTAGAAAAATCTCAGAAATACTAGTGAAAATCAGTGTCTCATAAAATCACTTTATTTTTATTTAAGTGTATGTATGTGTGAGTAAGCAATTTGCATATGGAAAGACATAGAGGCCAGAGAATAGAGTCAAATCTCATGGAGCTTCAGTTACAGCCACTGTGAGCCAGCCACCATGTGTACTGAGAACCAAACTCAGGTACTTCACAAGGGCAAGAAGTACCCTTAACCACAGAGCCATCATTACAGGCTTAAGATTATCTGATAACTACTGGCTAGCTAGCTTATAATCTATAGGGCTGAACAGTGCTATGCACGCTACCACAGAAGTAAAGCATCATCAGTTTCACCCAGCTGTGAACCTTGGATCTACAGTTATGACTGGTCTAGAAAGACAAACTTACTGGCATAATCGCGAAAAACTTCCCAGGAGTAAACAAGCACATTCTGATTAGATTTTAAAATCCTTTTCTATAAGATGTAACCCATAGCTGCTGCTGTTATTGGGCCAAGAACCAATGTCTAAACATGTCGTAGTCCTTAGGGAAGAACCTACTATTATTATTCTGATACATGGAAATGATATTGAATCCATTGCTAAGGACTTATCATTATTAAGATCATTGTTTAACAGTTATCAGTAAGAGTTCTACTTGCAGTCAACTAACACTGTGATTCACAATGGACTAAGTCACAAACAGTAAGAGGCTTGAGAATGTTCTAATCAGAATGTTGTTAATATAGCTAACAAGTCACAGATTGATGATGCTGTCGGTTGCTTTGTCCCCCAGTAACACAGAAAATATTCTAGCATCATGAAGAATATTTGGGATGAATTTAGACCCTGTATAAATAAGAAAACTTGAAAAGTTGTTTTGAATTTTTACTTTAAATTTAACATAAGATTTTTTATTTTTCTGGAGATGTCAAAAGATGAAAAATCAATGTTTTGACACAATTGCATATGTCTCCATTAAAAAACTTATATACAAGTATGAGTACATAATAATAATTAAAGAAGAGGTTATAAATTTTATAGAGTGTAGAAAACACAGTATATTTTGATGGTCATGATGCATATAAGATATTTTCAAAATTCTAAATTAATCAAAAATATTTTAGGGGCTAGTGAGATGAGTCAGTAGTTAGATGACTTTTTCAGTCTTGCAAAGAACAGAAGTTCAAATCCCATGTTGTAAAGCCCACTATTAGCTTTAACTCCAGCTCCAGGGAATCCAAGACCCTTTTCTGTTCTCAATTTGGATCCAAAGATTTGTGACAAGTAAACAAGGAAAGACACAAGTAGGCATCAACAAAATAAGAAAAATTTTAAGTTTAGATGAAAGTAGAATATCAGTCTAATAAACACTAGACAATGTTTTCAGATTTATTCATGTACAAACATTGCTTAGACCACTACATATTCTATTAATTAAAGAGTGCAGTGGTCCTATCATTGTACAGAAGACTTTGTTTTGATCCAATTCTCTTTGATCTCTAGTTTTTTCTACCACTCGTTCATTTTTGAGTTATAGTCCCTGAGACATAGAAAAGAGTGTGGTAAAGATGTCCCAGTTGTGACTGAGCACTCCAATTTTCTGTACTTTGACTACTTATGAGTTTAAGATGCTTAGGAATGTAAGTATGGATAAATTTAATTAATTTACAAATTAATAGGAGAATATCAGAATAATTTTGATAAAAATTCATTTGATAAAATGATCAAAGAATTGATAAAATATATAGAATATATAAGATTAAAATAGCTGTTATTTATAGTAAATGAAAAAAAATCAAACAAACATTCCTCATGAAGAAATAAATTTGATAAGAGTCTCTACTCTCATTAATTAATTTAATATAGTGCTTAATTTTTTTGACAAGACAATAAGGCAAGAAAAAAGAAAGATATTAAAAGAGCATATGAATTACAGTATTGATCAGCCTGGCACAATTACCCTAAAAGTACCATAATGGCAGTCTTTTCTTCACGGCAATCATCATCTTTTTTAATTGAAATTGGCAAGAAGGAAACCCTTTCTGGTACTGGAAACTCAGACAATTATATGGGACTATTAAGGTCATGGCTCCTAGAAGAAAATTTACAGCTACCACTTTATCAATTAGCATAATTCTAACCTCATTCTAAATGTTTATGCTGTGAAATGACCAGGAGCAAAACCTAGGAAGTTGGAAGATAGCTGGAGGTGTACAAGAGTGGAGACAAAGAGATGGAAAAATGAATGGGATCAAGATACATGATGTGAAAGACACTTAGAATAAATAATATTAAAGAGAAGAAAAAATTAAATGTTTATGCTTCTGCCAATAGATCAGTGTAGCTCTCATCATATAGAATTTTTTCTACAAGAGATAGAAATCATTAAAGAAAACCACAACCAGTCAAAGAGGAGGAAATAAGGGATTGTTTGTACACAGTTCCAGTTGATTCGTTCATAACACTACTCCTGCAACAGGAAACATTATGGTAGAAAAATGTTCAGAGCCAGAGGAACAGAATATTAGCTGTGAAAACCCATTTCATAGAAATTTCATGGAAACTATACCCATGAAGTCTTAATAACATAGCTGTCTATACAAGATCTGAATAGGGACAACACAAACAGACAAGTCAATGTGGAAGGGGATACATCTCATGGGGCACCAAGAGTAGACAAAAACGCACAAAAAATGGAATGCTGAGAATGAGAGCAAATAACTTTCCAGGAAATATCCCTCAGTCCATTAGCTAATATCAAGTGATCAATCCTGAAGTCATGTACTAAACAGACTGAGCAATATTTACATCTATAAATATATAAATATAATATTTATAGATATCAGTGTGTGTGCATGAATAACAACTTATAAAAAAGAAGCCAGAATCAGGGGAAAAGGAAAGTTTTATGGGAGTAGTTGGAGAGAGAAAAAAAGGAATAATGAATTAATTATATATATGCATATCTATATAACATAAAAATGACATACATGTTACTCATTTTATTTTTGTGGCCATAAAATAAATACATCATTTCTCCTCTTCTTTCCTCTCTCAAAATCTACCCAATTATCCATCCTTTTTCTCTTTTGTACTCTTGGACTCCTTTTCAATAGCCGTTTTTACATATGTATAAGCATATGTATATACATATATGTTTACAATGCATTGGTAAATGTAATTAAAATAAAAAGTAATTCAGGGAATTTATTGTAAGGCATCTAACACTACATTTAACTAATCATAATTTATGCAGAAGATAGGATCTCTCATTTTGTTACTGTAATACGTCAATGGCTCAATTTCAGATCAACCTCAGTTGGGAAAAGAGGAAAATTTTGATGCTCATAGAAATGACTTTAGTTACTAGTAGACAAAATCTCTCATATACTAGTTGGGATACAAGTATTATTCATCCTTTTTAAATAATAGTTTAAAATGTATATTGTAAAACAATACCTGACTTTCTTTTTTTCTCGTTTTTTTTATTATTAATAAAGTCTCATTTTTTCCATGTACCCTCTTGTTCAAATGCCCTTCCACTCCCGCCCCTACAAGTCACTCTTCTCCACATCTCCTTATCTCCTCCCCAGCAAGGACAGGAGGGCTCAAGGTCCCAAGGTGGCTTAGTTCAGCATCCACTCCAGGCAAATCCACTTTCCTCATCCCCACATCAAGATTGGCTCAAGTGTACCTCTGGAGGGAATGGGCTCCAAAGTGCCAGATCAAGGTGCTTCAGTTCCCAAGCTGTTCAGTGTTTGTCGTTTGCAGTTTGGACATGCTTTGTTTTTTGTTTAAAGCCCACTAATGAGTGAATACATCCCCTGCTTATCTTTCTGGAATTGTGAAACCTCGCTTAGGAGGATATTCTCCATATTCATCCATTTGCCTGCAAATTATAGAATATCATTTTTTTCTTACTGCTGAGTAGCACTCCATTGTGTAGATGTACCACAGCTTGTTAATCAATTCCTCAGTTGAGGGGCATCTAGGTTGTTTCTAGGTTCTTTTTTCCCCCTTTCTTCTTTTTTTATTATGAATAAAGTCACATTTTCTATCCTTATTCAAG
Organism: Sigmodon hispidus; assembly: GCA_004025045.1. Lineage (NCBI taxonomy): Eukaryota > Metazoa > Chordata > Mammalia > Rodentia > Cricetidae > Sigmodon > Sigmodon hispidus. The sequence continues at coordinate 25,703 of PVIH01015741.1, forward strand.
GTCCCTTCCCCTCTAATACCTGACTTTCTAGAGGAGAAACTTAAAATAAATTCTGCATCCAATACATAATCTGTTCTCTTTTTTTATTTAGAAGTGCAGATTTTTATTGGTACACAGAGGCAATAATTTTGATTTGGTTTATTTTTCTTTTTATGTCTTCTTTTGTATTTAATTTAGAATTATATAGAATTTTAGTGTTATACCTATGTCTTATTAAAGAAACTAGAGTTGATTTAAAAATTTCAACCTACTCATCAAACTATTAACTAGCTGTATTCTCCTAAAAAAAACTACATGTACTTTAGCCTCTTCCCAATTTCTACCACATCCTTGTTAATATTGTCACCATTCACTTATCTCATTCAGATGTTAACATATATTGTCTTAGTTTAAGTAATTGTTCCAACAAGTTTAGTATATATTAAATATTTTAAAACCAAAAAAGATACTTTATTTTTCTGGGATATTCTTTCTTTGGATACACTCAAGTCTTTTACCTCCTTTAATTTTAATATCTCCAAAGATTTCTGTTTGAAATTATTATACAACACAACATACCTGCTTTAATGTTCTTGTTTCAAGTGAGCTCATGTTGTCTATATTTACTTACTCTCCAGATGCGGAAGTAGAAATTTGACAGCTAACCTCACTTCTCTGGTGAAAGGAAAAGATATGATCAACTTGGAGTTTTTTCACAAGGACATGAAAGAGTTAAAATGCTTTAAAATGTTCAGATGGCACTAGACCTAGAAAGATACTTGAGCATAATAAAGTATGTATATTATTCCTTCACTGATTGATTGTGTGCAGCTATTGTGCAGGTGGCCCCAGCTACTGTGAATTATTCTCAAGTAAGGACTCAGTTACAGTAAACAAACTTCAACATGTGAAACTAAAACTGAACATTTTGCATTTAATTTTGCCCTAAAGGTAGTCCTAACATGCAGTCAGTATACTACATATACTTAATCTATAGACAGAAAAATTGACAGCAAGACATATAGTGCTGCACAATATGCACATACTCAGAAACACAACTGTGAAATATAAAAATACTGATTGAAAAGATAAATTTGACATTGTTTACATAAAATTGAAATGAGATTAACACACATATGTTGCATCACACCATAAACTCTTCTTTGAAAATAACATAAAAGAGAAATAAAATTGTATAAGAGCATCATAAGAAAAGATTATTGATTATTTTATGAGGCATCTTTTCCATCACAGATGTTACTTAAACATTTAGTATTCAGTAATTTTCAAGTGTGAGAAGAGGCTTAGCACTCTGTCCCGAATCTGTTTTGTCTTCACACCATACACCAAGGGATTGACAGTGGGGGGCACTAGAAGGTACAGGCTTGATAAAATGATGTGGACACTTGGAGATACATTCTTGCCAATGCGATGAGTTAGGAAGCTAAACAGTGCAGGAGTATAGAAGGCAAGAATGGTGCAGACATGGGCAGCACAAGTGCCCAGGGCTTTAGAGCGGGCATTCTGGGAAGAAAGCCGAAAAACTGCTTGAAGAATTTTTACATAGGATGTGGCTATGAGCCATAGATCCAAGACTGTCACTGAAAGGGCCACTGAGATTCCATATGCTCTGTTAATGAGAGTGTTAGCACTGGCTAACTTCACCACAGCCATATGTTCACAGTAGGCATGTTGGATAATATAGCTTGTATAGTAAGGCAGCCTCTTTATGAGAATAATACAAGGCAAAGCCATGAACAAAGCTCGGTTCAAGCCAGCTAGTCCCAGTTTAATAACCATAGATGTTGTAAGGATGGTTGAATAATGTAGTGGGATGCAAATGGCCACAAAGCGATCAAAAGCCATGGCTACCAGGATGGCTGACTCAACAATACAAAGTGTATGGATAAAATACATTTGTGTTAGACAGACATCAAACTCAATCCAGTGTTCATTAAACCAGAAAATATCAAGCATTTTCAGGGCTGTGGAACATGTAAGAAGCATATCAGTCATTGCTAGCATGCAAAGGAAGAAATACATAGGCTGGTGGAGGCTTGGTTCTAGCTTGACAGTAGCAATGATAATACTGTTCCCTAGCAAAGTCAAGATAAACAGGAAGCATACAGGGATGCTGAAGAAGCAATGAAAATTTTCCAAGCCAGGAATACCAACCAGGTAGAAAAAGGAAATATATTGATGTGTCGTATTGTTTACCATGCTAAGATTAGGGATATTTAAAGTTTAGTAAATAATAACTAGGATAATCTCCAAGATGAAGAGATATGGTTGTAAAGCATTTCTTTTAATGTTCTTATATGTAGAATCTTGAATTTCAAACCTAGATCTCCAAAAGGCTAGAAAGGTTCAGGTAAACTATCCCATCATTTGGAACAACAGCAACTTTATCTGAAAAAGATGATATTACATAATTAATATGTTAAATGGTGATTTTATGAATTGAATAATTAATTAAATATTACAACAATTTTTATTTTCTATAGATAAAATAAATGTACAGTATTAAAGCCAATAAATTTTGAGATATTTAAATAAAATATGAATACAAGCATAAAATATGCAAATATTTCAAAAATTAGAACATATTTTGTTATGTTGTCTTTTAAACTGTTGATGTTCATCTTTGTTATCAAAGCTAAGTAGCTCAGAACTGACTTATAATGAGAAAAAGTTTGTCATCAACAATAGATGATTTAACTGCCATCAAAATAAAATTTATAAATATTTTATATTTTTAAGTAGAAAACATACACTATTAAATATCTTCTTAGCTTCATTTTCTATTTTGTTCTTGAGTGGTCATATATCTGGTAAAATTTTAAAAGTTCCCATATGCCTTTGCTTGTTTTTAAGATGTAGAATTTCTAAAGAAGCCCAAAGAATAGAAGCAGATGCAGATTGGTCATGTTAAAGTTGTTCTCCTAGGAAGATAGGAAGAGAGGGAGTGAGCAATAGGATTATTGCTACTATCAGGACGACCTCGGCTGCCTTTTCTGTGTAATGGCTAAGACACACGGCATATATATTTCATATGAATTCATACTTTTCTGTTTGAGAAATTTTGCTCTTTTTCAATCTTGCTTATTGGAAAGGTGAGCTATCAATGGTCTCGACTCATTTTGGGGTCTTGAATGTTTAATATAAATGGCTCAAGTTTGATTTTTTATATATATAATGAAAAAACTTAACTTTAACATTATGCTCTTCAAGACTAACATCTTTAAAAATGACACCTGGTACTAGATAATCAAACATACAACTGAAATTCGGATATAACAAGGCATTATCTTACAAACAGTTGTGTTCATGAGAAGTAAGTTAACAAGTTTTATCTTTTTCTCATAAAGTTAACTATGAAATCTTAATGATACAAGTAATACAATTGTTTTTGGTAAATATGTGCAATAATTAAAATCTTATCATTATATTTCCTCTAAGTTTTTCTCCATAATGATAAAATGTATATTCTGTATCAAAAGGAAAGAAGCAATGGCATTTCTTTTAACACATCTTTTCCTAGGTTTCTAAATGGATATATTTTCTGGCATTATATTTGTTGGCAACACTAGTCATCCAGTCCTAAAAATCAGATGTCTTAAAGGATTCCTGTCACCTGGATTTATTTAACTCTGAGGATTAATCAGTACTTGATAATTCTTGCACTTTAAATTTTCCTTCTTTTCCAATCCAATGTCAGTTTAATTAATTGGATTTTGAGGACAAGAAGAACTTACAGAAAGCTGATACATGGACAGTCAGTTCTTAGGGCAAAACAGAAGCTCTTATCAGGTTGCATATTATCACAAGCATTTCATTGATTATTTTTCAACTGTTTCCTAAAGCCTTTGACCATGCTTAGATAGAAATCTTACTCACAGTCATTGTCCCAAGTTTCTTTTCTTCAACTCTCTTGTTGGAGCTGTCTTTCTAGTTTGTATCATGAGTCACATAAAAGGAAATCACTCCATAACAGAAAATAACATAACTCCTTCTTGAATAATAAGATATAGGGAAATATTTATCTCATACCTACCAAATCAACCTATTCAGATACCTATTAATTTCTTAAATATATAGCATATTACATAATTCTATTTCTTTGTGTTCAGGATTCATGTCTCACTTGCCTTCATCTTCTCTATATAAGATACTACCCTATGATTTATGATATAGTGAGGATGATGTTGCATCATGTAGGAAGCACTCTTTATAGCCAGTAGCCATTGTTTCTTTGTGCCAGTCCAATGCTCAGGAGGCCACTCAGATTCACAGAGGAGATGTTTCTTGGAATACCTAGAGCACACAGAAAATTATTTGAACAACATGTAACATAGAACAGTAAAATATCACTATGCTCAGCCATGTTAACTAACGAGTACATTCTACAAATCTTGTAAATAAATTGTGATAATCTTCAATCTCTAAATCTTAACTTTAATTTTCTGGCTTTCTTTCTACTGTATTGTATATTATTCAATAATCTAGAAGAATAAAATCTAATCATTAGGAAAAAAAGATAGATGACCCTAGGATAAAACATGTAAAATTAGACAGGCATAGAAGAATAAACTAAGTTCTCACTCATATCTGATACCTAGAAAAGTTGATCTTCTAGAAGAAGTTAGAAGAATGGTTACCAGTCCATACAAATGGTAGAAGGAGCAGGTGACAAGAAGTTTGTCACTCATTGTATAGATAAATAGGAGGAGAAACACACTCTTATATACAATTGCAAGTCAAATGAGTGATGTGCAAACAGTGTATTAGCTATTTCAATATAGTTTAAAGGGAAGATTTTTAATGTTTTTACTACAAAATATACAGTGAAGAAGAATGATTATCTAAGTATCCTTATTTCCTCATGATTTCATGTGTATTTATTTTCAATGAAACCATACAAAGTACATCAACCAAGCTTGTATAGTAATTACATGAAAGTAAAGATAATAATTATATTTTAAGAAAGTTACTCTAATGAAAATATTCTCTTACATTTTCTGGTGTCTATCTAATTCTATGTCTCAATCCTTAGGAGTATTAAATATGAATGATTTGACTACTGCTCTCCTCTTTATTTTATGTTTTCTTCAGTTATTGTTTCAATAACTTGAATGAGAGAAAAGTGAGTCAAAATATTGCTTAGGTACTAAAAGAAATTACATCATCAATAAAACTTTCATAATTTTCAAATATTAATTAGGTATTTTCCTTTTGGGGCACATGTGATATCTCACAAATAAAATCACATAATGCTAATACTGGGAATGTGACCTACATGGTGTCCTGCAAATCTTTTTTTCTTGAGCTTTTGCATAAACTCTAGAACATGCATGACCTCCCACCAACACACACACACACATATAGAGGGGATGACATAATTTAGTTTTGTAAAAGGACTTAAAATATTAAAGAATTTACAGGCTATTGCTGCTTATGGTATACAAGGTGATGATTTAGCAAATGGAATGTTCTCCCTAGCCTTTCCTTAGGTAGAGAAAGAAAGAAAACCATGCCATTTGTGGTTATTATTTTGCACATCTAAACATTTAGAATAAAACATAATTTATTAACAAATTAATACATTACCTGTTGGTAACAAACCGCACCCTTCACATAAATTGGGACATTCTGCTCTTTGTGATCCACATATTTTTTAAGCAAAATATTGTGAAGAATTTTCAGAAAAGCATTCCAGATACTACCTCACTTAAAACTATCTTATTTATGGTCTTTGATCCAGTCTCTTCCTTAAACCAAAAAATAATTGCGATTACATTAGGTTCAAAGCATTTCAAATTATCACTCCAAATCTTCTGCTTGTTATGAATTAACTTTTCCATATCTCTTTTATAGGACTCAACACTACACACACCCAGGTCACTTTCTTCCTGCTCACTGGTGTGCCAGGATTAGAAGATATCCAGATTTGGATCTCCATCCCTTTCAGCTTCATGTACCTCTTGGCCTGTGCTAGGCAATATGCTAGTAATGGCAGTGATTGTCTGGGACAGGAGCCTCCATGAACCCTTATATCTCTTCCTGGCCATGTTGGCATTCAACGATGTTCTCCTCTGTACTGTCACAGTGCCCCAAATGCTGATCATTTTCTGGCAGAGTCCTTTGGCAGCCGCCTTTCCTGCCTGCCTCACACAAATGTTTTTTGTTCATGCTCTGTTCCTCTCTGAATCTGCTGTCTTATTGGCCATGGCGTTTGATCGCTATGTGGCTATCTGCACACCTATGCATTATACAACCCTGCTTACAGGCTCTCTCATTGTCAAGGTCGGAGTGTGGCTGTTGTCACTTCTGGTGTTCTCCTTATTCTCCGCCTTGACTTCTGCCAAAAACATCATTATTCACCACACGTACTTTGAGAACATGGGCATCGCCAAGTGGGCCTTAAATAGCATTTATGGGCTCTCTGCAGCTCTCCTGACCACAGGGCTGGACTTTGTCTTCATTTCCTTTTCCTACTGGCTAATCTTGAAAACAGTCCTACAACTGCCATCAAGGGAAGCCCGGACAAAAGCCTTTGGCTCCTGTGGAGCTCACATTTGTGTTATTTTGATATTCTACACACTGGCCTTCTTCTCTTTCTTTACTCATCGCTTTGGGCACCATGTGGCCAGTCACACTTTCATCATCCTGGCAAACTTCTATCTGCTGATACCCCTGACCATGAACCCCATTATTTATAGAATAAAAACCAAAGAGATAAGGATTTGAATAGTAGGCGTGTGTCTTATCAAAATGATTCAAGTCTAATGAAACAGAAAAAAAACAGGGAATTCAAAATAAATGACAAGGCTTAAATAAAAATTCAAATCAGTACATTTGCCCTGGAGCATTTAACATTCAATAAAAACACTGAATAGAAATATAAATGAAAGAACTAAAGTTGGGTGGTGGCATGTGGGGAGGATTTTGGAGGAGTTGGGTGAAGGGAAACTATTACCTAAAAACACTGTATAAAATTAAATGAATGAACACCCCAAAAGTTTTTAAGTAAGTAAAACTATAGAATATATTATTTTCAAAGCTTACTGTTGTGAAACAAACAGAAATTTATAGGAAATATAAATGCCTTTGAGGAGTGTCTCATCATCCCACAGTGATAGCAGGGAAATCAGTGTACTAGAGTAAGTTAAATGATTTTATACTATATGTATCTCTCTCTGTAAGTTTTCTATAGACAGAATAAAATGATAGCTTTCTAAAGTCAGGAATTACTAATTATCCTAGTCTCAAGAGTAACAAGTGAATGAATTCATAAATGCTCACTCACCAAATAAGTTACCAATCACATAGTAAAAGCTGATGATCATATATAATAAACTTCCTGTATAGACCTTATGTGTAGAGCCTATGCACAAAATACATTCTTTTATTTTCTTTTAATTTTTAATTTTATTGAAGTAGAATTATATCATTCCCCCTTCCTCATGGCCTGCTTGACATCCCTCAAAACACTCCTGTCTCTGTACAGTCTTATGTGATAGCCTCTTTGACTTTATTTACATATATATTTATACATATTTGTTTATAAGCTCTTGCATGGAAAAACTACTAGCAGCTATATTCTCAAGGGAATTATTCTAACACGTCTAGCATCAATATATTGCCAATAACTCCTCAATAAGGGAATACCATTGTTTGAACTCAAGTATTAATCTAGCTCAATGCAAGGTAATTAATTTTATTGTCCCTGAGTCTCTAACCCTTAAACTATATCATCTATTCCAGCAATGTGCCCTAAAAGTGAAATTTATAGCATCATGGTTTCTGTCCTTCCCAGGTTTCACGTATATAATAAATTTATACTTGGACATTATTATATAAATCAGATGATTCACAAAACATGTAAGTGACTTACTTAATCTAAACAAAGTAAAATTTTAAAATGTAAAACCAAATCTTCTTTATTACATGAACATCATAAAATCTGTAAGAATTAGATACTTTCTAAAAATTTAAAGGAAAACTAGTTGAATGTTAGGCAGATTGGCTATTGACTTCAGTGAGTTTTGTTAGTCTCCTAGAGATGAGCTTGCTTATTGATTTTCCAATGAAGAATAGTCAGCCTTGGAAGCATATACACACACACAACTTACTGATTATCCAGTTGCTAATGATGTTATCTTTTTCAAAACAGTGTTTTTTAAAGCAACGTTTTTTTAAATTACTTAAAAAGTAAATACTCTCATTTTTTAGGTTAACAGTTCTTGGATTGTTTTTAACTATTGCTTCTTTTTTCAAATTGAATGTGCTGAAATAAAAGAGTAACAAGAAGTATACTCGAGTAAAGAATCAAAATGGGGGTGAAAGAGACATAGATAAAAATAAAACAAAACAAAAGCACAAAACAAAAACAAACAAATAAAAATCCTCAAGAACCAAAGAGGAAATCATGGGTTCTTCAGAAGTGAACAAATTGCCTGGAATCTGAAATCCAAATTTCAAGTTTCTAAGATGTCTTCTATTGTATTAGGTATGACTTCATTACAATGCTTGTATTAAAAAGATAACATCCAAATTGCTTTCTTTTACTCAATGACTTGTTTATTTCTTCAGGTTTATGCATTCGGTAATTGGTTAGGGCTAATCTTACATCAAAGGAAGTCAAATTCTGGGACAGCAGCCAGAATAATATATAAGAAAAGATATTATCTGTTATCAAGACAGTTAAAATCAGGAGATATGAAGAACTTTCATTCTCCTGACTTTTTCATTCAGACTGAACTAAATTTTCAATTATTCCACATTTTATTTACAATTATGAGCTCCATTATTTTAAAGATAGAATGTTTAATTTTAACATGTGATGTGACTCAGAAGAGAATCTGGGAGGTTTGGGAGAGAGAGAAACATGGTCCAAATATACTGTATGAATAAAACCCTTAGATAAAAAGTTAGAACAAAATAAATTCAACAATAAAGAGTCAATGACAGATAGATTTAGAATTTCATGTTTTCTTTTTCCAAAAAATTCTAAATAATTAAACCATATTTACTTGCATTTGCAAATATTTAAATGTGTTTTCCCTTATATTCTTATTAGAACACATTTTAAACTAATGCATTATAGTTATTGGCATCACATAATCTCTGAGAACATGCAAAATTACTCTCAAAATTTTTAAAAATCATTTCCACAAACCAAATAACAAACATTGATGTTGCTTCCTTTTAAATTGACCACACCTTATGAATAACAACAACAACAACAACAACAACAAAATCATGGACACATTTTTAAGAAGGTAGTTATTAGGCCATATGCAAACTGGCCACTTCTGCTTTGACTGTTAGTATAAGTTTAGTATCAAGTCATATCATTTTCCTCTATAAATTTGATCAAATAAGTAGATTTCAAGAATAGCATTAATGAAATTTAGAAGGTTATGTAAGGTTCAATGGCAAGCATTATCAAATGTCAAAAAGAATCTAAGTTTTATCAATCCAAGAAAAGCTTGTAGATAAGTTCTTTATATGAAGCTTAAGATTAGTAATAGACAAGGACATAAGATAGTGATTTGTATCCTATCTCTCTCTAGTGTATTATAACTGAAGATGACTTTAAGAGCATGTGCAAGAAAAGGTTGTCTTTGAGCAACTGTGAGCACTCTCAGAGACTCTAGTTCTGCTTAGCATTTTTTGGTCACCTCTGAGTGCAACACACTTAGATAATTCACCATGTTATCACAAGTTTAGTCTAACACTTTGTTGTCTTGATGACATAATTACATTGTAGGAGAATTAATTTTGTGGGGACAGATCAAATGGAAGATTCCTTGTCGGATCTGCTTGGTCTTCACACTATAGATGATTGGGTTGAGCACTGGAGGCACTATTAAGTAGATATGAGCCATAAAGATGTGAACAAAGGGAGAGGAATGCTTGGCAAAACGGTGAACAATAGACACCCCTATCATGGGCACATATAGAATGAGCACAGCACAGATGTGGGATGCACACGTGTTAAGTGCCTTAAGTCTACCCTCACGAGATGCAATTCTTAACACTGAGTGGAGGATAAAAATATAAGTTATTAAAATACCCAAAGAATCTATGCCCCACAGCATAGTAATCACAACCATTCCATATATGACATTAAACCTGACATCAGCACAGGCAAGGCGGATCATGTCCTGGTGCAGACAATAGGAATGAGAAAGGACATGGGAGCGGCAGAAGGGAAAGAATGCTAGACGAACCAGGAGAGGGATGAGTGGAATAGCACTCCGAAGGAAGGCTGCAATTCCAATCCTGGCAATAAGTTTTGGGGTGAGAATAGTAGCATATCGCAGAGGGTGGCAGATGGCCACATACCTGTCAAGGGCCATGGCCAGGAGCACGGATGATTCAGTAAAGGAAAAGGTATGAATCAGAAACATTTGGAACACACAAATACTAAACTGGATCTCTCGGGAAATGGACCACAATACCCTGAAAAGTGATACCATGGCAGGCAGGGACATGGCTATATCTGTGACAGAAAGCATGGCCAGGAAGTAGTACATGGGCTCGTGAAGCCTTGTGTCTGTCCTCACTATGTGCAAGATGGAACAGTTGCCTGTTATTCCAACAATGTAGAGGAGGCAGAAAGGGATGGAAATCCAGTGATGAAATTCCTCATAGCCAGGGATGCCTGTGAGGTAGAATGTGGAGGACACAATGCTGCTGGAGTTTGAAGTTGCCATGGGGCTGAATGTTAGAGCACAATCCAATTCTACAATTACTCTCTAATGAAGAAGGCATTGACAAGGCCAGGATCTGTATTTTTCAAAAAAGGGGAAAAAGACAAAGTAATCAAATTTACCTCTTATAACTTCTTAAACCATCCCAATCCTATTTCCCTTTTCTCCATGTCACTGATGATTATGGTCTCTTTAACCATCAAGTCCGTTATTTCTACAGAATTATTCAACATCCCATTAAACATGAGTGAGCTTCCAAAGACATCAGTGTGATAAAGCACACCAATTAAAGACAACAGTTTTAACTTAATAATTTCCAAAGACATGTTGTTGAGAGGTAGAGGTCTTAAACCATCAATTTCTTAGAAGATTCCTGAAGGTATTTAAATGAATTTGTTATCATGTTAAACTTGATGTTATCACCCACATTCTAGAGCGCCATGTAAGGTAGCCTGAGAGAAGTCAATTGAGTTTGGGCCAGCACAGGTCTCATTCTTCCCCAGCTATTCTCAGTCATATATCTGATGTCATAGCTCTCGTCAGACAATATACACCACACACAATGTGATTTTGACTTGTAATTCTGTTTTGTATTTTTATTTAAAAATTTTTATACAATCTAATTTGCCCATTTACTCTCCTCCATCTCCTTTCAGAGCCTCCCCACCTCTTTCTCTTTCTTTAACAAAAACAAGAAATCAAATAAGAAACAATATGACAAACAAACAAAAAGTATGTGCGCACCCACACACAACAGACAGACACATACTACAAGAAAATAGATAAACATAGAAATCTGTTTGCTATAGGTCAATAACACCTTGACACCAGGTCTGCCTTAGAGTGTCATTGATATAACCTATGACAGTACAATGGAGAAAACTCACTTTCCCTTTCCAGCAGTTATCAGTTGCAAATAGTTTTTGGGTAATGGGTGAGACTTTGTATATACTGCCCCTTATCCCTACTAGTATTTTGTCTGATGTGAACCTGTGAAGGTCTTGTGAAAGTGTTACAGTCTCTGTAAATTGGATTGCACACTGAAAGCTAATTACATAGCAAAATATACCTAATTGAAATAATATGTAATTTTCAAAGAAAATTTCACAATGAAGAGAAAATGAAAAATTTAAAGAAAACAGAATTGACTATTTTCTTCATTGATATGCTTCTTCACTTAAGTGTTAACACTGTTTCTCTGGTTCTACACCACATCTGTGGTGATATATTGTATATTTAATAAAAATAGTCTAGAATATCAGAAGACAAAGCCATCTCTCCAGCCTTATTGTTTTGTTTTTATTTGTTTGCTGTTTTGAGACAAGGTTTTCTAAGTAACAGTCCTGGCTGTCCTGGAACTTGCTTTGTAGACCAGACTGTTCTCAAACTCAAAGAGATCTCCTGCCTTTGCTTCCCTAGAGCTTGGACTAACAGAATGCACCATCACTGCCTGATTGTAAGGCCTTGAACTCACAGAGATCAAGCTGAATCTCTGTCTTCTGAGTGATGGGATTAAAGGCATGGGTCATCACTCTCTGACCTTCATGGTTTGGCTGTAGGCTATTCTGTCCTCTGACATTTCAGGCAAATTTATTAAATATGCAATATTTAAGAAAATACACACATCAGCTTGAATTATATTGTAGCTGAAATGTAGATTCACTTTTTAATTATACACACTGATTACTCTTCTGTATATTCTAATGTTGTATCATTTACCAGCTGATATTTCATCAGTGTTGTGCTGGAAACCAAAGAGATATAAATCAGTAAAATTAGTTTACATATCAGACCACACAGTTATTGAGTCTCATTGATGAAACATTCACAGCTGTAACTAAAAATAAATAAAACAAAATAGTTAAATACTTAAAATGAATGCCACAGATAGAAATCACAAAATGATGCTTCTGTTACAGCTGACGACAACAGAGCCAATGAGAAAAATAGTGGCCTTTTATTACAGGAGAAGTTAAAAATAGAGTAGACATATAGCATCCTAATATGAAATACTCATAAATAGGCATTTCTCAAAGTGATATGGGTAGCTTTCTTTTGAGAATTGCCAATGTCATCTCAATGAAATCCAGTAACTGCTGAACATTGATATATTAATCACATCTTAAGTGTTTTTTACTATTTTCAATTTCCACTGATAATTATAGTATTTATATCTGGGTATATTTGATTCTATTCCATAAGAATAGAAAATAGTACTCAGAGTGAAATACAAAGTTTCATATAGACAAAGATGAAAATACTAAGCTATAAATCTGAAAACCCACATTAGAGTCTGTAGTTACCCAAACACATACATATGTGATGTAGCTTGTCTACAAAACTTACCATAAACAGCTTCTTAGACTTTTACCTTCTACTTTTGATAAACACCTAAACTACTTTGCTTCTTAAATTCTCAACTGTGTATTCCCATTTTTACTTACCTAAATATTCCTTGATCTCTCGCACTGTGTAGAATAATTCCCCTAATTGTGAGTGGCCATTTAACTCAACAAGCAAGTGGGAATAATTTATAAATCTTCCTACAGTCCCAAGAGACATGAAGCCCCAAGATAAATGCAAAGGAGTTGCTGTAGCTACCTCAGTGCCAATTCTTCCTTCATGACACTTCCCAAAGGCCTTTGTCTGTTACTTCCAGACTGAGGCACATGCTGTTTTTTAGGACTGAGCTTTGGAATTTCTCAAGTGTTTAATGCCTCAGTATATGGAAGAAATCATATTAATACTCCTTGAAATCAAATATTGGCTTACATCTAGAATATATAAGGACACTAAAGAACTTTTAGATACCAAGTATCTTAGTTAGAGTTTCTATTGCTCAAATAAAAAAAAAAGACTAAAGCAACTTGGGAATAAATGTTTTATTTGTTTTATGCTTCCTGATTTCTGTTCATTACTGATGGAAGTCAAAACAGTAAATCAAACAGGGCAAGAACCTGGAGACAGGAGCTGATGCAGAGGGCATGGGGGAGTGCTGCTGACTGCTTTGCCCTTCCTAGGTTTCTCATAGAACCCAAGACCACCAGCTGAGAGATAGCACCACCTACAATAGTCTCAGACCCCCCACATCAATCACTAGTTTTATAAGTGCCCTATATGCTTTTCTGTAGCTAGATCTTCTGAGGGTATTTTTAAAAGATAAAGTTTTCTCCTCTCAGATGTTTCATCTGGGTCCTTTATGTTTTTCTGGCTATGGAGAAATTATCAGTTTGTGTCAAAAGCTGTCCTTATTCTTGCTTTACAAAGTAAATATGGTCTGTGCTAAGAAGTTTTTGAATAGTTAAAGAAAGTAAAAATGCTATTAGTTAATATAGTATTGAGAAGTATAAACTAATAAACTACTTACAACTTAGGACAACAGTACCATTTAACTAAGGACTAAAAATTGGAAAAGCCTGAATTAACCAGAACTGTACGGAATAGTCTAATTAATATAATGTGTGACCTAGTTATGTAGACAGGCAATAGATCATGCCTGGAATTTACTGAGTTAAGACTATGACAGAAATATGTACTGGATAACAGCTAGAACTCTGTATACAAAGAACAGTGATCTAGAAACACGGCAAAACAAAATCCTACATTTAATCTGGTAAAGATGAGGCCTGTTATATAAAATGAACATGATATATTAATAACATCTTGAAGATAAAGGTGTATCTTGGTTGAAAGACAACTTGTCTACTAGTGTTGAAGGAAAGTATATGATAATTATAAAACATTTTATTATTATTCTCCAGTGTATTCTAATATCTACACAAAGTGTTAATTCAATGATGACCTAAAAAAATCTAATAATCTAATAATAATTTGGCTTCTCACTAATATCTTCCCAAAGAAGAGTGTGGACCCATCCAGTGCAAGTCTGGTTTAGTCTGTTTAGATTTTGTTTAATTTAAACTTGTATATTCCCAACACTCATCATCTTAGAAAACTGCTGAAACTGCATTTGCATACTGTGGAATACTTTGTCATTTATAACCAACCTATGAAGGACCTTAACTGTCATCTAGTTGACTTTCCCGTGGTAGTATAACTCTTTACTGACCCTGCTACAAACTCTTTAAAATTAAAAATAAGCAGAATTGTAATTTTAACATGCTCTAGAAAATTACTAGTATAGATTTCAGTTTTAAGTTAGACTATTTAAAATATTTTGAAGCAAAGTGATTATTTCTGTTTACCTATATACAAAGAGGAAGTAATTATCACTTACTTTGTATTCTAAGCTAGGGAATATAAATGTTTCTTGTTACATTCATACTTTTTATAATTGTTGTCAGGACTAGTGACAAATGTAGTATTGTGTTATTGAATGTAATTGACATGATGGCTATTCTTGACTGTCAACTTGACTGCATCTGAAATGTACAAAAACCCCTAGCCTAGCATCTGGGCACACCTGCTTGGAATTGTTTTCTTAATTAAATCACTTGAGGCAGGGAAAATCCACTTCTAATCTGGATCTTTTGAGGTAGAAAGACATTTAATATGGGTCACACCATCTGTTGGCTGACTATATAAAAGGACAGAGAAGAAAGAAGCCTACTCTCTCTAGCAAGTACATTCTTTCACTGCATTAGAAACTACTTCTCCAGGATTCTGGCACATACTAAAGACCAGCTGAGACATCCAGACTGAAAACCACTTGATTGTTGGACCTTCCATTAGTAGAAAGCCATTGTTGGATTAGCTGGACACCAGCTTGTAAACCATTCTAATAAATCTATTATATATATATATATATCTTATAAAAATGAAGCATCCTGTGCATGACTGTGCATAAGAATATTCAGAGAAAAAAAGGGAAGAAAAAAGGTAAGAAAACCATGTGATAATACAATGTAAAAGCTTGGAAAAACAGAAAGATTATACAGAAAAAAAGTAAGGAATATCTCCAAGACCCTGCTTGGTGATTGGAAAGTATGAGGAAATTAAAAATTACATCTAACAATTGTCAGATGACTCAGTAACAACAGATGCTCAGCCCAAGCCCACAATTCTATTAGGTCTAAAATCTAGTGTTTGTGGCGGTCACAGGGAGGGGGGAGATTAAACTGAGAATAATCTAGCTACTGTAGTAGAGGAGACTGCCAATTGGGATGCTAGGAGAAAAAAGTCATTTATGACATCATCCTGCTGTGGACCTTAAACATTACAATAACAACATTTCAGGCAGGATAAATCTTGGTGTTTTAATAGCATGATGATTCTGAGGTTAAGAACTGTTTTCTGATTGAAAATGACTTTTTCTCTAAAGATGTAAGTTATGATACTATGGATTTATTCAAACACCCATGACTGCATTGTTAAATATAATAAGAGCCACAATACCAAAAAATATACTTTGAAACAGTTTTTCTTTTTTATTGTTTTTTTGAAAATTAATATTAAACATTATATAAAAAGCAAAAACATTCAGAATAGACAACAAAAAACCCATACAGTATTAAAAATTCTCTTTTCTCTAAAATACATGAAACATAAAAAAATAAAATCTAAAGCTTCTCAAGCCAGGTTAGGCTCAGCTACAGACAAGGAAAGCACAGTAGGTCACAGCTAATGCCCACACATGCATTATAGGCATCACAAATTTTTGCAAAGCTGTCTTTCTACAGAAAAACCAGAAGTTTTGTTTTGTTTTGTTTTGTTTTGTTTTGTGTATGAGCATGTTTTAAATCACTTTAGTCACCCATTATCTTTCAATGAAAAACAGAATGATTTTGCTTAAAATCCACTAAAGAGTAAGTACATACCCTGCTTATCCTTCTGGATTTGTGAGACCTCGCTCAAGAAAATATTCTCCAAATCCATCCATTTGTCTGCAAATTTTAGGACAACCTATTTTCTTACTGGTGAGTAGTACTCCATTGTGTACATGTACCACAGTTTGTTTATCCATTCCTCAGTTGAGGGGCACCTAGGATGTTTCGAGATTCTTGCTATTATGAGTAACGCTGCTATGAACATAATTGAGCTAATGATTTTGGGGTGTGAATGTGAGTCTTTAGGGTATATGCCCAATAATGGTATTGCTGAAGACCTGGGCAGAGTGATTTCAAGTTTTCTTTTTTTTTTTTTCTTCTTTATTTTGTATTTATCAAAAAAAAAAAAAACAGTAAAAAGAATTTAAAATGCAGAAGAGTTAACAATAACTATACAGAGGATAAGAATCATAAGCATGGCTTATCAAGGGTAGAAATACAAATAAGATTGCTACACATATATTTTCTTTGTGTTCAGCTTTCTCAGAAACTGCCATACTGCATTCCAGAGTGGCTCAACAAGTTTATACTCCCACACACAATGGAGGAGTGCTCCCCTTGCTCTGTATCCTCTCCAGCATAGGCAGCTGATGGCTAAAGATGTCGAACATTTTTTCAAGTTTCTTTCAGCCATTTGTAATTCTTCTACTAAGAATTCCCTTTATAGTTCTGAACCCCATTTTTTGATGGGTTTTTCAAGGTTTTGGGCTCTATTTTCTTGAGTTCTCTATATATTTTAGAGATCAGTTCTCTGTCACTTGTAGGGTTGCTGAAAATCTTTTCCCATTTCTGTAGGCTATCATTTTTGTTTTAATGACTGTGTACTTTGTCTCACAGAAACTTCTCAGTTTCAGGAGATCCCACTTATCTATTGTTCTTAGTGTCTGTACTTTTGGTGTTATATTTAGGAAGTGGTCACCTGTGCCAATGAGTTGGAGGAAATTTCCCATTTTTTTTTTCTATCAGGTTCAGTGTACATGGTTTTATGTTGAGGTCTTTGATCCACTTTGATTTGAGTTTTGTGTAGGATGATAGGCTTGAATCTATTTACATTTTCTACAAACTGCCATCCAGCTATGCCAACACAATTTGTTGAGGATACTATCTTTTTTCCATTGAATATTTTTGACTTTTTTTTGTCAAAAATCAGGTGTTCATAGGTGTGTGGGTTAATGTCTGGGTCTTCAGTTCGATTCCATTGATCCTCAAGTCTGTTTTTATGCTAGTACCAGGCTATTTTTAACATTGTAGAGCTATAGTATAACTTGAAGTCAGGGATAATGATGCCTTCTGAGGTTCTTTTGTTGATCGAAATTGTTTTGGTAATCCTGGCTTTCCTGTTATTTCAAATGAGATTTAGTATTATTCTTTCAAGGTCTGTAAAATATTGTGTTGGGATTTTGATGGGAATTGCATTGAGTCTGTAGATTGCTTTTCCTAAGATTGCTATTTTTACTATGTTGATCCTATCTATTCTGGAGCATGGAAGGTCTTTCCATTTTCTGATATCCTTTTTAATTTCTTTCTTCAGTGAATAAAGTTTTTGTCAAGCAGATCTGATACTTCTTCTGTTATAGTTACACCAAGGTATTTAATGCTATTTTCAGCTATTATAAAGGTTGATGTTTCCCTTATTTCTTTTTCAGCCTGTTTGTGTTTAGTGTATTGAAGAGCTACTGATTTTTTTTTAGTTAATCTTGTATTCTGCTACATTGCTGAAAGAGTTTATCAGTTATAGAAGTTCCTTGGAAGAATTTTGTGGGTCACATGGGTATACAATCATATCACCTGCAAATTGAGATAGTTTCACTTCTTTTCCAATTTGTATCCCCTTAATCTCCTTTCGTTCCTTATTGCTTTGGCTAAAACTTTGAGAATTATGTTAAATAGATAAGAGGAGAGGGGACAGCCTTGTCTAGTTCCTGTTTTTAGTGGGATTGCTTTGAGTTTCTCTCCATTTAGTTTGATGTTGGCCATTGGATTCTTGTAAATCGACTTTATTATGTGTAGGAATTTTCCATGTTCCTGATCTCTTCTCCAGGACTTTTATGGTAAAGGAGTGTTGGACTTTGTCAAAGGGTTTACAGCATCGAAGATATGATCATGTGGTTTGGTTTTTTCCTTCAGTTTGTTAATGTGATGAATGACATTTATAGTTTTTCAAATATTGAACCATCCCTGCATTTCTGGGATGAAGCCTCTTTGATCATGTTGGAGAACTTCTTTTATATGTTGTTGTAATGGGTTTGCCAGAATTTCATTGAGTATTTTTGCATCAATGCTCATGAGGGTGATTTGTCTGTAATTCTCTTTCCTTATTGTGCCTTTGAGTGGCTTAGGTATCAGAGTGATTGTGGCCTCATAAAAAGAATTTGGTAGCATTCCTTCAGTTTCCACTGTATGGGACAGTTTGTTGAGTATTGGTATTCATTCTTCTTTAAATGTCTAGTAGAATTCTTCAGTAAAACTGTCTGGACCTGGGCTTGCTTTATTTGGAAGACTTTTAGTAATATGATAACATGAACAAAACATGAGAAATGGCAATTTTAATGCATTTATAAACACAGAATGGATGGGGGAAGGAATCTTACAGGACCCCATCTCTAGACAATGAGCTACAAGCAACAAATGACTGCAGGGGGAGGGAGAATTGGCCTCTTGTCGTTTAGTATTGCTATAGAAGATTACATAGGATCATTAAATGCACAAATAAGATTAACTTTGGAGGTATTGTCTCTCTATGACTACCCTCCCACGTCTTGTCATCTCCTCTACCCATTAGCCATCTTTTCCCTTCCAGTTTTGCTTCTAGTTCTTGACATCAGCACTTTCTTAAATATGACTTTCTATTTTTAAACTCAATATGCACAGGACACACATGTTGTGGGAAGAGAAAAGAACACTAATACAAAGCAATGCTAAAGAAATAGACAATGCAAAGTTTTACACTGTCAAATGTCACTGAAACCAAGTGTAATCTAGGCATAAGGTAGTGATGTGAAGATGGGCAATAACAGCCATATTGAGAAACACCTACCATTCATTTGAGATCTTGTTAGTAATAAGCCACAGAACTAAGCACTCTATCAAAGAAAGTATACAGCTGAATTCAGACTAACACACTCTTCTGATTTTAGTGATACAATAATTACATGACCTGTATTTGAAGGCAGGCTGGACTGGATTCTGATCCTGACATTTCTCTTTATTGGCTGTTAAAATTCAACACATAGTAAAGTCTATCCATAATTGTGTTTCCTTGTCTGTTAAAATGTAGTTTTCCATTACAAAGAATTACTTAAAAGATTAAGAGACAAAGAAAGATTAAGAGAGAAAAGAGACTTAAGCATCAACTCTACAACCTACCAAAGGATAAGCTCTCAAGAAACAAGGTTAACATTTTATTTCACACTGCTGTTTTGTTTTGAAATTTTCAGCAAATATTTTAAACACCCAGAATACCCAGAAGACATCTGGAAAATGTTTTCATTAATTATCTTTAAAGATATTTATAATAATTAGTCTTACTAAAATTCATTTAGTTCTGGTTCTTTCTGAAAATAACCCTTATCCCAGTGGACCACTAACTGCTCTTTAAACAACACCCTAATCAGGTGAAACCAAGAATGATTTGTAAATATATCTAATGTAAGCTAAATGAGCTTTGAGTCTTTTTCTTTTAGAAGGTGGCTCTCTGGAGAACTGTTAGCTTTTAAAATGGTTAAATAAAGAAAGAGATGTGGGTAAGAGCTACATTTCATTTTCATGGGCAGAATGATGCAATCCTCAAACAGGTAATGTTTATTCTTTGAAGAACCTTGGTAAAATTGAGAATAACTTAGATATACTAAAAGATTAGCCTTTGTAAATCAGTTACTTGCTAGCTAACTATGCTATACAGAATGGTGAATAATACAGACAAGAAATACAGTAGCATTTGAGCAGCTTGGCCAGGACAGATCTTGGTGGCAAAGACATTTGCTTGCAAAGAAGAGCTAGTTTTGGCCTCTTCAACATTAAAAAAATGATCAGTCTAATCAAGCCCTGTAGCTAGAAATGTATCCTTTATTAAGATAACCAGATGAGCAAATACAAGCAGGAAACTTTCTTTCAAAACATCCACTAGATTATTTTTATTACTTTAAATGTTTTTTTCAAAACCCAAATCAAAGACTTTTTAATGCCTTCACCATAAGAACATTTTTGATATCTGTGATAACTGATACTTGTTTTTATTTAAATTCCCACCTCATACATATATTAAATATTGTGGGTATTCACATGCATAATAAATTTATACCCTTACATATCACCTTGGAAATGTTAAATTAGTGAAAAAAAATAGATTTTAGTATTAGGCCTGGTAGCATACCTCTGTAGCCCTAGCATTTGCTGTAAAGAATTTGAAAGCATCTTGGGCTGCATAAGCCTCTGTCCCTAAAAACTATTCAGTTATTTTTCAAATTTCTAAATCTGTAGAGATAAGAAAGAGTAAAAAGCAAGGAAAGAATTCGCGACTAAAACTATTGGACCATAGAAAATTATCCTGAACTGAAGTTTAAAAAGAGAAGTGTTCATTTGTGTCCTCCTTTTTACCCCTTTGCACATATAAACCTGACTTCTGTAATGAAATATAGGAGAGTAAACTCAGAGTATGTTTTAATAGGTATCACAACATTTTGTTTTACATAATTTTGAATAAATATATGACAGGAGAGAGTAAGTTTAGAACAATGAACATAAATGGAACCTATAGTCTAAGAAGGTATAGCAGAATTCTAATGGTTTAGAATTTCCTTCCGTGATACTCTTGCATTATCTATAAAACTCTGAACGCCTGTTTAATGCCTACAAGCTGAAAGTCAGTAAAGTTACTTTGCATAATATTTCCAGATAAGCATCAAAATATATGGGCATTCTAAGAAGATGTTTTCTTTTTTATTTTAGGAGAACCTAGGCAATACTATTTTTCCTCAGTTTGTATGAAATTGGTGACAGATATGACACATATATGCAAAAATCAAAAGAAGTATAAGAGTTACTATTTTGTGCAAAATATGTTCAACCTAATGGAAGTAAAGATGGGATGGGTACATGGGGAATAAAGTGAAACAGAAAATATAGTTTCTACAATTAAGGCCTAAAATAATTGAGCATATAAATTGAGAAATCTAATTTAAGGAAACAGAGAACTTGTTAGAAAGTGGTTATTAATTTTCAAATTTTAGAAAATCTGGCATGTAGAAACCTTTCACATATAGCAGTAGAATATGTCTACTGACTATAAAGCCTATGACAGTATTGTCAAACAAAAATCCAGTGGACAGTCTCTAAAACAGGAGTCCTTAGTTTAAAAAAAAAGCGCACACACACACACACACACACACACACACAAAGAGAGAGAGAGAGAGAGAGAGAGAGAGAGAGAGAGAGAGAGAGATGCTGTGGTGTTAAAAAAGAAATGTGTATGCCTAAAATTTCAAACTTATTTCATTTATAAATCAGTTGTTTTAAGAATTAAAACAAATTTATGATATAAAGTAGGATTGGAGTTTGTTTTATCACATTGTCAAATAATTTTAATATTTCTTAAAAATATGAGATTCATATAATTTACAGTCAACATTGAGTGTCTGAGTGCATTGTTTTACCCAATGTCACTGAGGATGTGTTTTACATTCTAGTTTAATGGTTGTCAACTTTTATAGAATGGCAACCCTTCATGTTGTAGAGATATAATTATTTTCACTGCTAGTTCATAATTGTAGTTTTACTACTGTTGTGAATCAGAATGTAAACCTCTGTGTTTTCAATGGTCTTAAGCAACCCTGGGAAAAATATTCACAGTAAGAGGTAACAACCCACAGATTAAGAACCCACTGAACTTGTTAAATTTGGATAGTGCTACAGTATAAATTCTTTGAATACCCTAAATTTGCTTATAATTTATTTTCAGAATTGATTGCAACTACCTCACTAAAGTATGCATACTGTATGAGAAAGATTTCATCCACAAGCAGTGGGCAGTACCACCATGGAACCAGCCAATAAGTCTCAGCTCTCTCCAAACACCTTCTGGCTGATGGGCATCCCAGGTCTGGAACACCTCCATGTCTGGATTGGGATTCCCTTCTGCTCCATGTACATAGTGGCTGTGGTGGGGAATGTGACAATCCTGGCTGTGGTGAGAGCAGAGCGCAGCCTCCACGAACCCATGTTCCTCTTCCTGTGCATGCTGTCAGTCACTGACCTGGTCCTTTCCACATCCACACTGCCACGCATGCTCTGTCTCTTCTGGATGGGAGCTCACGACTTTGCCT
>PVIH01015742.1:0-48389 GCA_004025045.1 Sigmodon hispidus
GTTGCTTCCTTCTGTTTCCTCTTCATTGCTCAGTTCAGGTCTTGTATTTGTAAGATCGCCACTCTCTTCTGGAGTTACCATGTTGTCCTTTGTATTATTATGTAATTTTTTGCACTGACATTTGCCCATGGCTTCAGTGGTTCACGATTAGATGGGTCCTGGTCAGTTGTGGCACTCGGGTTTGTGTGCCTCCTGTCACTTCTCTGGTTAGGGTCTGATTCTGTCTTTCAGAGACCCCTGCACTTGTTGGTTCGCTCAGTTCGAGGTTGTGGTGGGTTGCTGTGCAAATTCCCTCAGCAGGAGCTGTGCATGTGGTCAGGGGCAGAGTTTACCTGCCCCTGCTCCAGAGTGTGCTGGGACTCTGCAGAGCGCACTTGGTCCCGGGAGCGGAACCGGAAGCAATGGGAGTTCAACTCTCCCTCCCAGGCTAGGATATGGCGCTGAGGCCTGGTGACCCCTCCTCACCTCTGGGCGGGGTCTGAATCTGCCCTTCAGAGACCCCTGTAGTTGGTTGGCTCAGTTTGCTCAGTTCGAGGTCGTGGTGGGGAGCCGTGCGAATTCCCTCAGCAGGAGCTGTGGGTGTGGTCAGGGGCAGAGTTTACCTGCCCCTGCTCCAGAGTCTATTCTTTTTAAAAAATGTGGTTGGATGTATTGTCTGTATGCCATGTTTGTGGCTGATAACCATAGATGCCAGAAGACAGCATCACATCTTCTAGAACTGGACTTACAAATTGTTGTCTACTGGGAACTGAACTCAGGTCCTCTGTAAGAACAGGGATTGTTTTTAAACACTAAACCATCTCTCCAGTCTATTTGTCTCATGATTATTTTTTGTTTGTTTGTTTGCGGGATTTCAGTGTGTGTGATGGAGTCAAAGATGACTGAATTTCTAATCTTCCAGATGTTGGTCAATCAGTAGAATGCTTGTATAGCATACATAAGGCTATAGGTTCCATCACCGGCATTTCATACACCAGCAGTAATCCTAGCACTTGTGTGGTGGATGCAGAAAGAGCAGGAGTTCAAGGTCACCCTTAGCTACATGATGACTTTGAGACCAGCTAGATGTACATGAGACTCTGCCTCAAATGATAGAAAATGAAGTGTCTTACTTAGGTTGTGGGATAATACTCTTATATAACACTGTAAAGATTTTTTACTTGTATTGGTTTAATAAAACAGTGATTGGCCAGTAGCTAGGCAGTGAGTAGAAGCAGGGTGACAAGACTAGGGGAATTCTGGGAAGAAGAAAGGCAGAGATGAGACACCAACCAGACACAGAGAAAGACAGATGAGAATGCTGCATTGAGAAAAGGTACCAAGCCACATGGCTACACATAAATAGAATTATGGGTTAATTTAAGTGTAAAAGCTAAATAGTAATTTCTTTAAACTACTGATTCAGCAGTTACTATAATATTAAGTCTCCTGGTCAATTATTTGGGAAGTGGTGGCTGGGTATTGGGTATTTGGGAGTTTCTGGCAGGGCAGAAACTGCAAAGTACATTAGGTTCCATGTTATATCTAAAAAAATGACATTACAATGACAACCTTTCCTCTTCAGTCACATGGATTATACTTACTCAATATTAATCATAAGCCATAACTTGCAAAGCTTAAATATAATTTTTCTAAGCTATAGCAAAGTATGGTGATTTACACCGGTATTATTAGTCTTCAAGAGGCTGAGGCAGGAGGATCACCATGAGTTCAAGGACAATGTGGACTACTAGTGAGTTTCAGACCAGTGTGGGCTGCAAAGTAAGACCTTGCTACAAAATAAGACACACACACACACACACATACATACACCACACATGCACACACACACAAGTTTTAAAATGATGGACAATTAAAATCATGGACCAATAACAGTAAGATAAAGAATCTTTCTGAACCAGCAAGATGGCACAGAGGGCAAAAACACTTGCTTTCAAGACTGATGGCTTGAATTTGATCTGTGAAAGGAGAGACCCAACTCTTCCAAGTTTTTCTTTGCTATGGCATGTGTATACATACATACAATAAATACACTTAATTTGTGGCTGGAGAGATGGTTCAACACTAAAGAACATGACATGTACTGCCTGTAACTTCAGCTCCAGGGGATTTTATGCCTCTGGTCTCCATTGCCACCTGTGTATTCACATGCACATTCATGCACACACACACACACATATACACATACACACACATTAAAAATAAAACAAATCTTTAAGTGCAATTTAAAAAAATAACAAGATATTTTTTTATTATTTTTTATCAAAAAAATTGTAAAAATCAGACCAAGTAGAGTGCATTCATCAGATGTCTAGCTCCAAAGAAGCATCACGCACCTTGAGAAGCAAGAAGAAAGAAAGGATTTGTGCATGCTGTTTGATGGGACTGTACTGGCAGGTTTTGTGTCAACTTAATACAAGCTGGAGTTATCAGAGAGGGTGGAGCCTCAATTGAGAAAATGCTTTAATGAGATCTTGCTGTAGGGCATTTTCTTAATTAGTGATTGATGTGGGATGGCCCAGACCATTACAGGTGATACTATCCCTGTGCCGGTGGCTCCCGGTTCTACAGAAAAGCAGGCTGAGCAAGCCATAAGTAGCAAACCAGTAAGCAGCACACCTCCATGGCCTCTGCATCAGCTCCTGCCTCCAAGTTCCTTCCCTGCATGAGTTCACGTCCTGACATCCTTTGATGATGAACCATGATGTGAAAGAATAAGCTGAATAAACCCTTTCCTCCCCAAGTTTCTTTAGTCATGGTATGCCATCACAGCAATGGTAACCAACAGCTAAAACAGTGAAATTTTGACTTTTTTTTTACTCATAATCTGTAACTTCAGTTCCAGAGGCCCCCAACATCATCTGGCCTTCAAGAGCACCAGGCATGCACACAAGGAATGCATAAGCATACATACAGGTAAAATACTCATACACATAAACAATTAAAATAAAAACAACAGAAAACAATAGAGAAATGTACATTACCTAAACAGATGTCATCAATGGTCTGGACATATTGTGGTGGGTCAGTTAGAGGGAAAAGTGTAAGAAAGATTCTTAGCAGGCAACAATGAGAAGAAAGAGAAACAGTTACTGGGATAGAGGCTATAAAGCAGGGCTTGGAGGAAGCAGTCTGGAAAGCTTGCCTGGCTTGTGAAAGGCTTTGGGTTCAATTCCCAATACAGGAAAAGTAACACAAAGCAAGGTAGGAAAAGAGATTACCTAAGGAAATACACTAGGAAAGTGGAATGCCCACCTATACCTACATAAACAATCAGAGTTTTGACATAGACATGAAATGCTCCCCCCCCCCATTTTCCAGGAGACTGCTCCATTGCAATTAGGTTGTCCCCATTCAAAGATACTTCCTTGTAAAATGTCTAGTTTCAAACTGGGGTATGGTGGCTCACGCTTATGTGTAGTACACAGTGAGTTCCAGGTCAGCCTGAGCTATCGGGTCTCAAAATAAACAGAGAAACAGAGAAAAGACAACCAAATAGAAAAAATGTATGTGGTTGTGAACACCTGCAATCCCAGGCTTAAGGAGGTGGGGATGGGAAACACATGAGTTCAAGGTTGGGCAGTGAGAAAAGTCAGTAGAGAAAGCCTGACATCCTGAGTTCGGTTCCCATATCCTACAAGGTGAAAGAGGAGAACTCATGGTTCCAACTTCTCCCTGCAAGTGTGCTTACACACACACACACACACACACACACACACACACACACACACACACAAATACACACTTAAAAAATTAAGAGTTTAGGGTCATGTTCAGCTACATAGAGTTTGCAATCAGCCAGGGCTATAGAAGACTCTGGGTTTTTTTGTTTTGTTTTGCTTTGTTTAAAAAGCAAAAGACAAAAACAGAAACCAAAGTGAGGAGAATGTTAGTGTTCCATTGGGCAAGAAAAGAACTGAGAGAGGGACTCTTGACTCTGAGCAGGGTGTGGCATTCAGAGTGCAGGAGGATGGTTAGCTTCTTTGAAGACCAGAAGAGATGGGCAGGGAGACACTGTGAGGTCAAGCATTCACTAGGGTTTAGATTTTAGAATAGGCATTTCTTGATACAGCTCGTCTCAAAAGGAATGATCCCAAGAATTTTAGCCTCACGAACCCCATTTTATTTTATTTAACTTTCCTTTTATTTATTCTTTGTGTCTTTCACATCATGCATCTTAACCCCATTTGTATCCCTAGGAGCCATTGCAGCCACCCACTTCAATAAAATTTAAGAGAAAAAAGAAAAAAAGGGGGGAAATTTTGTCATGGAAGCTGTAGTGTGACACAGTGTCACGAACTAAACCCCTTTGGCCAGATGTTTTTACTTGCAAGTGTGCATTGCAGTGTCATCGGTCTGGTTCAAGGCCTCTGGTTTCTGCTACACTGTCGATGCTGGGCTCCCACTGGGGTTCCTCTTGGTTATCCTGCTGTCGCCCTGTGTTGTGGAAATCCTGCAGTTTGGGGTCTCCAGGATTGGTCCCTTCACATGATTCATCAGATCACAGATGAACTAGATGTTGATCTGGTCTTGGGCATGATTGTTCTCTCCTTTGCCCTCACCACCAGGGTGAGCTCTCCTGCATTGTCCTGGCAAGTTCATCCCTTGCTGTGATGAGCAAGGGTAGGGCCAGTTCCTCTTTCCTGTCCTCAGGGTTGGATCTCCTAGGTCTGGGGACACATAGTTCAGTTGGTAGAGTTCTTGCTTTGAATACATGAGATGTGGGTTTGATCCCTGGCAACCCATAAACTGAATTCACTGGCACATACCCACGATCTCATGCCCAGGAGTTCAAAATCATTTTTGGCTACATAGGGAGTTCAAGGCCAACCTGGGCTACATGAAACTCTTGCCTCAAAATAAGATGATACACTCAATAAAACTAAATAAGATAGGATTAAAAATAAGTTTCTGAGCACAAGAGAATACTTAGAGGAGCTACAACACTTTCCTATCATGCCTGCATTTGGGGGTCAGCCAAAGGAGTTCCCTCAGCGAACAGGAAACTGAGAATCCAGGCAAGCTGGCTGTGAGTTAGTAGGGAAAACTGTGCTCCTTAGTGACCTTGCTTAAAGGAGCAGCAGCCAAATCGCCTCACAGACGGAAGTGCTCGTCAGCTTGAATGACACAGCCTGATATAGGCAAAGTGACAGAGGTCACCAACTTCAGTGACCTCATGGAGAAAGAACTGAGAAGTGCGAACCAGGAAGAAATCTGAAACAACCAACATGGGAAGTTCATGTGTATGAAACAATGTTGCTGACTTTTAGCAGTAGGAAAAAAGAGAAACACATTTGCTTTTTGTTTTGTTTTGTTTTGAGACATAGTAGATCAAGCTGTCTTGGAACTCACAGAGTTTTGCTGGTCTCTACACCACCCCCCTACCCAGTGCTGGAATTAAATTCAGCAGGAAGGGTTTATATGGAGGCTTTTGATCTAGATAATTCAAATTATTAAAATATTTTATTTAATTGAGTTTCTATTAGCATTTATTAATTACATATAATAATTGGTTTTATTTGACATTTTCATATGTATATATGTATATGAGTATATATACCATTTAAGCCCTATATCCCCCTTTTGGAAGGATAGGACTTCAGTGTTTTGTTATCTTTTCCCCATTTTCTTTCTCACTTCCTTTCAAGCCAGGACATTACTGTATAACTTAGGCTAGCCTCAAATTCACCCTGTAACTCAGGCTAACACCAGATTTATTGTGTAGCTCAGGGTGGCCTGCATCTTACTGTGTGGTGCCTACTGATCTGGAACTTACCCATAAATTACTTTTCTGATACCTTTCCTCTTTCCAATAAGACCTCTGTTTTTATGGTCACAATATTTAATTGGTGTTGCTTACAGGAGCATGGATGAGGAGGAGTTATTTACAAACTCATAGAAAATTATCAGTGCTATGCCACTTGGAAATATGCTTCCCTCTTCTAGTAAACATTAACCGCATCTGTATTCTCAGGGAGGGAGGAGTCCTTGTCATCCCCTCCCCACACTATGGCAGAACATTGACCAGTCCAATCTGGGCTGGTTCCCATGCTCCTGAGGCACCAGGAGTGCAATGGCCACACAATACCCAGAAGGAAGCTTTCCACAACACTCCAGACTTTTTAGCTCTTCCAATTTTTCTATTATACTACCTTGATAGTCCCTGAGCTTTGGATAGGTAGAGTATATTTTAGAATACTCATTTAAAATTACATCTTTTTTTTTTTTTGTGTGTGTGTGTGTTAGTGTGTGTGTGTGTGAAGAATGGAGATCTGAGGAAAATTTGTAGGAGTTCTCTTTCCACTATGTGAGTCCTGTTGTGGATTAATCTTTTTGCATACTGTGAAGATGTGTCATTGTGAATAGTTTAATAAAAAGATGAATAGCCAATAGCTAAGCAGGAGAGAATAGGTGAAATTTAAGGGTGAAAGAAAACCCTGGGAAAAAAAGAGGCAAAGAGATACCAAGAAGCCACTGAAGAAGAGGTCCAGAGTAGAGATAGCCAAGCCATGTGACTGAACATAGATTTATAAAAGCAGATTAAGTTATAGAAGCTAGGGAGACAATCCTAAGCTACTGGCCAAGTGTGCATAATAAATATGAGGTCAAAGGTGAGCAGATTCCAGCTCCTAAGCCCCAGTCCAGAGAATTCCTCTCTGGGATCTGGCTCACACTCAAGGGTCTGATCTCAGACTTTTCCCAACAGAAGGCCCTAGGCCCTGCCTGGCTGGGCCCCATCTCCAGGGCAAACTGCGTCATCAGACAAGTACTGAGGGCTTTGGAAATGCAATCCCATGTCCAAAGCAGAGTCAAAGATTGAACAGACCACTTGCTCAGAGCAGACAAGAGATACACAAGCCCTCTAGCCACAACTGACTCAGAGCTGACTAATTGTGAACCACTGAAGCCATGGCCAGACACCAGTGCAAGAATACATATAGCAATATAAAGAACAACAAGGCAGCACCAGAAGAAACTGATGATTCTACAACTACAAGACCTGAACAGAGCAATGAAGAAGAGATAGAAGGAAACATCAGCAAAAATACCTTTATGAAGATTATTGAAGCCTTCAAAGAGGATATAAAACTTCCCTTAAAAAATAGAAGAAAATACAAACAAAAAATTGGAAGAGATGAACAAAATCTTGAAAGAAAACCAAGAAAAGGTAATCCAAAAAATGAAAGAAACTTTCTAGGAATTAAAAAGTGAAATAGAAGCAATAAAAAAGGCACAATATGAGGCAAAGTTGGAAATAGAAATCCTGAAGAAAACAACTGAAACTACAGATACAAGCATACCCAACAGAATCCAAGACATAGAAGAGAGAATCTCTGGAGTGAAAGATTTATTAGCGGAAATAGATACATCAGTCAAAGAAAACACTAAAACCAAAAAAGTCATAACACAAAATGTTCAGGAAATTTGGGACACCATGAAAATACCTAACAGGAAAATAATAGGAAGAGAAGAAGGAGAAGGATATCAACTCAAAGGCACAGATAATGTATTCAATAAAATCATATAAGAAAACTTTTCCAACCTAAAGAAGGAACTGCTTATAAAGACACAAGAAGCTTACAGAACACCAAATAGATTTGACTCCCCCAAAAAGTCCACTCACCACATAATAATTAAGCCACAAAACATATAGAACAAAGAAAAAAATTTAAGAGCTGCAAAACAAAAGGGCCAACATACCTATAAAGGCAGACTCACCTGACTATTCAATGGAAACAATGAAAGCAAGAAGGTCTTGTTCAGAAGTTAAATAGACACTAAAAGAGCATGGCTGAGAACCTAGAATACTATATCCAGCAAAACTATAAATCACCATAGATGGAGTAAACAAGATATTTCATGACAAAGTCAGACTGAAACAATATCTATCTACAAATCTGGCCTTTCTGAAAGCTTTAGAGGGCAAACTCCAACCTAAGTATCCCAGATACACCATGAAACCACAAACAATCAATAATCCCATAGAAGAAAAGCCCAGAGA
Organism: Sigmodon hispidus; assembly: GCA_004025045.1. Lineage (NCBI taxonomy): Eukaryota > Metazoa > Chordata > Mammalia > Rodentia > Cricetidae > Sigmodon > Sigmodon hispidus. The sequence goes on from PVIH01015742.1 coordinate 8,003, forward strand.
AAGAAATACATACAAGCTAACACCAAAATAACAGGAAATATCAATCAGTGGTCACTAATATTCCTTAATATCAATGGACTCAATTCATCTATAAAAAGACACACACTAACATGATGGATACAAAAACAGAAGCCATCCTTCTGCTGCAAACAAGAAACACACTTCAACCACAAAGACAGACACAGGCTCAGAGTAAAGGGTTGGGAAAAGATTTTTCCAATCAAATGGCCTTAAGAAACAAGCTGGTGGGGCTGGAGAGATGGCTCAGTGGTTAAGAGCACCGTCTGCTCTTCCAGAGGACCCGGGTTCGATTCCCAGCACCCACATGGCAGCTAACAACTGTCTGTAGTTCCAGTTCCAGGCAAACACCAAGGCAAATAAATAAATAAATAAATGAAGTTTTAGGAAAAAAAAAAAAAAAAAAAAAAGAAACAAGCTGGTGTTGCCATTCTAGTATCTAACAGTGTAGACTTCAAACAGGATGGAAATTACTTATTCATCTCAGGAAAAAATGACCAAGATGAGATTTCAGTCCTGAATATTTATGCCCCTAATCTATGTAAAAGAAACACTATTAAAGCTCAAATCCCACATCAACTCTCACACTCTAATAGTGGGAGACTTCAATACCCCACTTTCACACTTGGATAGGTCAACCAGACAGAGACTCAACAGAGAAATAAGGAATCTAACAGACGTTATGATGCAAAAGGATTTAATAGATATTTACAGAAGCTTCCACCCAAATGCAAAGGTATATACATATATCTCAGCACCACATGGAACTTTCTCTAAAGTTGATCACATAATTGGTCATAAAGCAAATATCAGTAGATTAAAAAAGGGAAATAATCCCTTGTATCATATCAGACCACAATGAGTTAAAGTTAGAGTTTAACAACATCAAAAATCACAGAAAGCCTAGCAACTCATGGAAACTAAACATCACTCAACTGAACCACCTCTGGGTCAAGGATGAAATTAAGAAAGAAATCAAAGTCTTTCTAGAATTTAATGAAAATGAATCCACAATGTACCCAAACTTGTGGGACACAATGAAAGCAGCCTTCAGAGGAAAATTCATAGCACTAGATGCCTATATGAAAAACCTAGAGAAATCCCACACTAGAGACCTAACAGCTCAGCTGAAAGCCTTAGAACAATTAGAAGCAAACTCACCTAGAAGGGATAGATGGCAGGAAATAATCAAACTTAGAGATGAAATCAATGCAATTGAAACAAAAAGACCAATACAAAGAATCAATGAATCAAAGAGTTAGATTTTTTTGAGAAAGTCAACAAGATAGATAAACCCTTATCCAAGCTAACCAAAGAGGAGAGAGAGAGTATACAAATAAAAAAAAATCAAAAATGAATAGGGGGACATAACAACAGACCCCCAGAAAGTCCAGAGAATTACCAGGTCATACTTTGAAAATCTATATTCCACAAAAATGGAAAACCTAGAAGAAATGGACAGCTTTTTGGACAGGCACCATTTACCAAAATTAAATGAAGATCAGATTATAACCTCTAAACAGACCTAAAACCCTTAAGGAAATTGAAGCTGTCATTAAAAGCCTCCCAAGTAAAAAAAGCCCAGGTCCAGATGTTTTCAGTGCAGAATTCTACCAGATATTCAAAGAAGAGTTATTACCAATATTCCTCAAACTATTTCACACAGTAGAAACTGAAGGAATATTGTCAAACTCTTTTTTATGAGACCATAATTACCTTAATACCAAAGTCACTCAAAGACACAAAAAAGGAGATTTACAGACCAGTTTCCCTCATGAATAATGATGCTAAAATTCTCAACAAAATTCTGGCATACCATATACAATGAAATGTAAAAAATATCATCCACCATGAACAAGTAGGCTTCATTCCAGAAATACAGGGATGGTTCAACATACAAAAAACCATAAATGTCATCCATTATATAAACCAACTGGAGGGGAAAAAAACACATGATTATATCCATAGATGCTGAAAAAAGTCTTTGACAAAATCCAACACTCTTTTATGATAAAAGTCCTGGAGAGATCAGGAATACAGGGAAAGTATTTAAATATAATAAAGGTGATTTACAAGAAGCTGACAGCCAACATGAAACTTAATGGAGTAAAACTCAAAGCAATCCCACTAAAATCAGGAACTAGACAAGGCTGTCCTCTCTCTCTTTGTCTATTCAATATAGTTCTCCAAGTTTTAGCTAAAGAAATAAGAGAACAAAGGAAATTAAGGGGATAAAAATTAGAAAAGAAGTGAAACCATCTCTATTTGCAGATGATATGATTATATACATAAGTGACTCACAAAATTCTTCCAAGGAACTGCTACAGCTGATAAACACCTTCAGCAATGTAGCAGGATACAAGATTAACTCAAAGAAATCAGTAGCCCTCCTATACACTAAAGATAAAAGGGCTGAAAAAGAAATAAGGGAAACATCACCCTTTATAATAGCTGCAAATATCATTAAATACCTTAGAGTAACTATAATCAAAGAAGTAACAGATCTAGTTGACAAAAACTTTAAATCACTGAAGAAAGAAATTGAAGAGGATATCAGAAAATGAAAAGATCTCCCATGTTCCTGAATAGATAGGATCAACATAGTAAAAATGGCAATTCTACCAAAAGCAATCTACAGATTCAATGCACTGCCCATCAAAATCCTAATACAATTTTTTACAGACCTTGAAAGAATAATATTCAATTTTATTTGGAATAACAGGAAAGCCAGGATTGCCAAAACAATTTTGCTCAACAAAAGATCCTCAGGAGGCATCACCATCCCCAACTTCAAGTTATACTATAGAGCTACAGTAATAAAAACAGCCTGCTACTGGCATAAAAAACAGACTTATGGATCAATGGAATCCAATTTAAGATCCTAACATTAACCCAAAAAGCTATGAACACCTGATCTTTGACAAAGAGACCCAAAATATTCAATGGAAAAAAGATAGTATCTATAACAAATGGTGTTGGCATAGCTGGATGGTAGTGTGTAGAAAAATGCAAATAGATCCAAGCCTATCATCTTGCACAAAACTCACATCCAAGTGGATCAAAGACCTTAACCTAAACCCAGCCATACTGAACTTGATAAAAAAGAATGTGGGAAATACCCTCCAACGCATTGGCACAGGTGACCACTTCCTAAATATAACACTGGTAACACAGACACAAAGAAAAACAATCAACAAGTGGGACCTCCTGAAACTGAGAAGCTTCTGTAAAGCCTATGACACAGTCAATAAAACAAACCAACAGCCTACAAAATGGGAAAAGATTTTCACCAACCCTGCAAGTGATAGAGGACTGATCTCTAAAATATATAGAGAACTCAAGAATCTAGAGCCTAAAACCTTGAATAACCCAATTAAAAAATTGGGCTCAGAACTAAAAATGGAATTCTCAGCAGAAAAATCACAAATGGCTGAAAAGCACTTGAAAAAATGCTTGACATATTTAGCCTTCAGAGAAATGCAAATCAAAACAACTTTGAGATACCACCTTACACCCGTCAGATTGGCTAAGATAAAAGACACAGATGACAGTCTATGCTGGAGAGGTTGCAGAGCAAGGGGAACACTCCCCCATTGTTGGTAGGAGTGTAAGCTTGTTCAGTCACTTTGGAATGCAGTATGGCAATTTCTCAGAAAACTGAGAATCAATCTCCCCAAAGACTCAGCTACCACTACTGGGCGTATACCCTAAAAATGCACATTCACACTCCAAAGGCATTAGCTCAACTATGTTCATAGCAGCATTATTGGTAATAGCAAGATCGTGGAAACAATCTAGATGCTCCTCAACTGAGGAATGGATTAACAATGTGGTACATCTACACAATGGAGTACTACTCAGCAGTGAGAAAAAATGATATCCTAATATTTGCAGGCAAATGGATGGATTTGGAGAATATCCTCCTAAGTGAGGTCTCATATTTGACTCACTCATTATTGGACTTTAAACAAACAAATAAACAAAAAACACTAAGCATGTCCAAGCTGGAAACCACAACCACTAAACAGCTTGGAATCTGAAACACCTTGCACAGGCACCTTGGAGCCCACTCCCTCTAGAGGTACACTTGATGTTGAGGCTGAGGAAAGGGGATCTGCCTGGAGTGGATGCTGAACTAAGCCACCTTGGGATCTTGGAACCTCCTGCCCTTGCTGGGGAGGAGATAAGGAGAAGGGGAGAAGAGAGAGTGACTGGGAGAGGTGGGAGGGAGAAGGGAGTTTGAACAATGGGCTACATGGATGAAAAATATGACTCTTTTCATAATAATAATAATAATAGCACACATACTCCTGGAAGATCATGATATGGATATGATGCTTGAATAGAACTGAGCTGGAAATGGAGACTATGCCATAAAATGATGCTCATATCAAGCTGGCGATGTAGCCTGGGGTTATGGTGGTTGAGGAAAGGACCATAGGTTCACTGAAAAACAAAGAAAACTGAAACCGAAGAACCCAAGTCAAATCCTCTAGGAAAGTACTATGTGTATTCTTATTAATTATCTTTAAAAATAAATTACTATAATTTATTTGCTAAACAAAATAGATACTGGCAAAAGCAGATACACAGGGACCCTCCAGTTACTAACTGCTGTAGAATTATAACTGAGTTGGCATGGAAGATACACTTTGCGAGTGTCGCTAAATCCTACTATGGTCCTACCAGTTACCACATGCACATTTGACTATTATTTGTCAGCTTGTTCATACTTAAACCCTTTGTTTCAGCAGATATTGAGCTTCTACTCTGGGACATTTTACCAGACATGGATGAGTCTCCTGGGCGCTGGGTAATGGAGAGACTTGTTTAGAAAAGCCTAGGCAAGTGTCTGTCTTAGTTTGGATTACTAACGCTGTAATGAAACACCATGACCAAAGCAATTTGGGGAAGAATGGGTTTATTTCACTCACAGTTCCATACAGCAGTTCATCAAAAAGCAGTGAGGGCTAGAACCTGGAGACAGGAGCTGATGCAGAGGCCATGGAGAGGTGTCACTTACAGGATTGTTCTCATAACTTGCTCAGTCTGCTTCCTTACAGAAGCCCAGGAATGGCCCTTCCCACAATGGGCTGCCCTCCTCCATTGATCACCCATTAAGAAAATGCCATGCAGCCAGGTCTTATGGAGATATTTTCTCAATTGAGGATCCCAGCTTTCTGGTAACTATCTTGTGTCAGGTTGACATAAAACTATCCAGTAGAGCACCCTTGCTGGTCATGTGACTGAAGCTGGACCTGTGCATTGTTTTCTGCCTCTGATCTTTCTGAAGGACAGCAACCCCTAAACAAATGCAGATTTTAGAGGTGGCCAAGTATGTTTCAGAGACATAGTAGTTGTTCTTCATTTTCAGGTCTTCCTGTTGAACTTTCTCCTCCTGAGGATGGAAGTGACTCATGGGAGTTCAATCATACATAAAAGTGGTATAAATTAGATGGGCCAATTCCTACTCTTGGGACAAGTCAGGAAACCTGACTTGCTCCATTATGTTCTCTGTGGAAGGTTAGCGAGAGCACTGGTGAGTGGGACAGGGCAGAATGAGGACAATCTGTGAGGTATTTCTTCAAAAATGCCTCTAAATAATTCTGAAACTCTCATTGAATAAATAAATAAAAATATGAAGTCTCTGTGTCATTATTTAGGAGCTGGCTATTCAAAAGTAGTCCTATAAGAAAGCTTGCTAAATGTGGTGCTCCAACTTGTGACATGACTATATGGACAGGGAACTCATGCTGGTAGGTACTGCCACAGTCACCACCTGGGCCTCTCTGTGACAACTCAAACAGTCAGCTGCCACTCTCTCATGGGGTCTACAGATAGTGGACTTAGCAACTTCCCCAAACAGAGGTGATAAATGTGGATCCCACCAGCATAAGGCTAGGTTCTCAGGGTGTGTGCGTAAAAATATGTATACATACATATGAGAGAGACAGTCATTCTTTAAACTCTGTTCTTCTAGAGAACTCTGACAAATACACCAATGTAGCCATCTCAATGACCTTGTAGAGTGAGGGTATTTCCACAAGAATGGTAAAGTAAAATTATCAAAGTATACCTCTAGAGGTTCTGAAGTTAATCAGATCTTTACATTACCCTTTTTTTTTTCTTTCTTTTTTTTTTTTTTTTTTTTTTTTTTTTTTTTTTTTTTTTTTTTTTTTTTTTTTTTTTTTTTTTTTTTTTTTTTTTTTTTTTTTTTTTTTTTTTTTTTTTTTTTTTTTTTTTTTTTTTTTTTTTTTTTTTTTTTTTTTTTTTTTTTTTTTTTTTTTTTTTTTTTTTTTTTTGGTGTTTTGAGACAGACTTTTTCTAACAGTCCCTGTTGTCATAGAACTTCTTCTGTAGACCAGGCTGGCCTCAAACTTACAGAGATCCACCTGTCTCTGCCTCTCAAGTGCTGAAATTAAAAGCATGTGCCACTACGATAGGATTCACATTACCCATTCTTTGATGATCTTCTCCTAGGGAGAGACAAACAAACATCTACTCACCCTAGATAGAATACCAATGAAAGACCAAAGTACAATTCATCAAAATTCAGCTTAGTGAACGAATGAGCATTTTGGATTTACTTACAGAGCATAGGTGAGCAATTACTCACAGGAACATTTGTGATCCAAATATACTGCATCACTGGAAAGTCTCAGACTGCTGTGGATGGCCATTTCCACACTTGCATAGGTGGAGTTGGCTTTCTACACCATTTTTCACCTTCTGAGACCAGGGACAGCTGGGGGAGAATTATATACAAGTAGCAGGGAGGCCCATGGGAACAGCTGGAATCCCAGGGAGAGTCTGAGGACCCTCCCTACACCTTCCTTTGTGAAGAGAGGTCAACAGTCTTGAATATGAAGGTCTCTTGCAATAGTTTCAGCTACTCTGATGAAGATGGTAATGGCCTTTTATGTTCAGGGTCTAGTGTTCTGCAGCACTGGTTGATTTGGACAAACATATCCTGACAAATGTCTGTGGGCACCACTATGCACATTCCTCGGAGCTGATTCCTACCCTGTTATTCTGTCACCACACAAGCAATATTTGAGCAGCTCAGTTATACTATATAACTTCCTCTCATCCCCTCCCTCTGTCTTTCTTTCTCTCTCACTCTCTCTTTTTCTCCCCCTCTCCTCTCCCTCCTCCCCTATCTCTCTTTCTGTGTTCACACTCACATGTGCATGTGCACATGAATGCATATTTTGAGACAGAAGCTAGCACTGTAGTGAAAATTGACCTCAAATTCATAGTGACCATCCTGCTTCATATGTCTGAATGCTGGGATTACAGGTTATTATGTTCAGTCCTCATCAAGGCTAGCAATTTGTATTGTCAGTAATTTGAAATGTATTTTAAAGGTAGTTTATTTTATATTTTGGAGATAGTTCCTATATCCCAGACCCCTGATCTCTCTGCATTCATCTCCTGAGCACTGGAATCAGCATGTACCACCATGCCTGGCTAGTGCAGTGCTGGCGAACCAAGTCAAGGCTTTGTACATATCACATCGTCAAGTCATTAACCACTGGTATCCAGTCATGGTCAGTTCCACAAATGGCTAAATATGCTGAATACCTTTCTATATGCTAATTTGCCATCATTTGGGGGCAAATGACAGTCATGATTTTTTAAAGATATACTTTCAGCAACATACTCCACACATTCTCCTTCTGAATCTCTAGGGAAGCAGAGGTTAATCTTGGTTTTTGACTTACAGGGTCTTGGGTCTCATTTTATTTTTCAAAAAAATATATTTTTTAAATCTTTCTTTCATTATGTATACAACATTCTGTCTCCATATATACCTACACACCATAAGAGGGCACCAGATTTCATTACAGATGGTTGTGAGCCACCATGTGGTTGCTGGGAATTGAACTCAGGACCTCTGGAAGAACAGTCAGCACTCTTAACCTCTGAGCCATCTCTCCAGCCCTAAAAAATATTATTTACCTGGTATTCCTTGGCAATACTCTTGGGAGTTCTTTCTCACCTTTACTTAATAAATCTATGTTCTCTGTGTTCAGAAAATTGCTATTAAAATTATGTAATTCTTTACTTATTTTTACTTCCACTGATTCTACAATTCATTATAGCCAATTTCTGTTGGCAACTGATAAGTCTAATCATTGCTTTGTTTTCATTTTTAAAACTTCCATTTGTTTCTTCCTCTCTCTTTCTTTGAAGAGTCGACCTAATTTTCTTTTCTCTCTTCTCCCTCTTCCCTTGTTTTGGAGGTAAGGTTTCATGTACCTGCGACTGCCCTCTAAATCACTATGTAGCTGAGGATAGCCTTGAGTTCCTGATCCTTCCCTCAACCTCACCAATCCTGCCATTACAGGTGTGCTCTCCCACGCCTAGTGTATGTGACAAAGGTGATCTCCCCCAGGCCTCCATGCATGCCAGCTAAGCTCCATCGCCAGCCCTCCTCCTTGTTTCCTATTTGATTGAAAAAGCATGTTTGCAGTTGCTTGTCGGGAGCATTTTACAATGGTTACATTAAAGTCTTTATCAGTTGATTCTTTTTGAAATTTATTTTTATTTACTTGAATTTTTATGTGCATTGGTGTTTTGCCTGCATGAATGTCTGTGTAAGAGTATCAGATCCCTTGGAATGGGAGTTACAGAGAGTTGTGAGCTGCCATGTGGGTGCTGAGAATTGAAGCCAGGTTCCTCTGGAAGAGCAACCAGTGCTCTTAACCACTGAGCCATCTCCAGGCCAATAACTGAACAGGCTAATGTTAGACAGGAGAACCAAACTGAGGATGCTGTAAGAAAGAAGGGTAGGGTCAGAGAAGTCACCAACCAGACAGAGAGAAAGCACCACATGCCAGAGAGGTACATGTCAGGAACCTAGGGGCAGCACATTGATGAATAGAAATGAGTTAATAGATGTTGTAAGAGCTAGTTAGTGATAAGCCTAAGCTAGCGGCTCAACATTTATAATTATTAAAAAATTATTTTTGTTTATTTTTCCCATTGGAGTAGGGTGGTGTTATGAGAAATGTCATCCATGGGCTCACATATTTCAACATTTGCTCTCCATTTGGTGAGGCTGTTTGGGAAGAGTCTAGACCCTTTGGGAGGTAGAACCTTGCTGGGGGAAGTACATTGCAGAGGCTAGGCTTTGAGGAGTTATAGCATCACTTGCACTTCAAATTTGCTCTCAGCTCCCTGCTGAGGTCACTTGCTGACATAGTTCCCCCACCACTAGGGACTCTCCCACTGAATCTTAAGCCAAAAACCTTTTTCTTCTTCCATAAGGAACTTAGGACAGTAACAGAAAGTACCAAATACAAAAACATTTAATACATTTTGAATATAGTCTTTCATATCCTCTACCCGACCTTTTATTTCCCTGTCTCTATCCATTTTCTCTTGGTTTCTCTAGATTCTATCATGTCTGCTTTCATGTCACACATATACATACACATACACGAATTCTAAGAACCACAGATGAAGACACACACACACATAACAGATAATTATGACATCTTCATCATCTCGTTACCTGTTGTTTGTCTTTTCCACTTTAAGTTGAAATTCTAATGAGTCTTTGGCATTTGGGTAATTCTTGCTTGTATTTTGTATATTCCCAATATTGTGCAGTAGGATACTGGCTCTCATTGAAATCCTATGTGAGTAAACTGGGCACAGTGGCATTCTCCTGTAATCTTAGCACTAGGGAAGTATAGGCAGGAGAATCAAAAGTTCAGATTTAGTCTTGGCTACACATCAAGTAATCAAATTCATAAGACCCTGTCTCACAAATGCACACAAAAACATTCTACAGTGGGGGCCAGGATAGGATTCAAAGGTTAAGAGTTTGTCTTACACAGGGTTTCTATTGCTGTGAAGAGACATCATGACCATGGCAACCCTTATAAAGGAAACATTTAGTTGGCGCTGATTTACAGTTCAGAGGTTTAGTTCATTATTATGGGGACATGGTGGTGTGCAGGCAGACACGATGTTGGAAGAGCTGAAAGTTCTACATCTTGATCTACAGGCAACCGGAAGTGAATTATTTGCCACACAGAGTGCGTAAGAGACCTCAAAGCCTGCCCTGTGTGCACACACAGAGTGACACACTTCCTCCAATAATGCCAAACCCTACTTTATCAAGGCCACATCTCCTAACAGTGCTGCTCCCTTTGGCGGCCATTTTTTTTTTTTCAAACCACCACAGAATGCTTCTCAGAATCCACCCAGCTTGAATGGCTTATGACTACTTGCAATTCCAACTTCAGGGGATCTGATGACTTTTCCTGGCTTCCAAGGTCAACCCACACACATGTGACATGTACACATAGACACACATAAACATAAAATTATTTTTTAAATTCCCAGACTGTAGCCCTGGATGGCCTAGATAGAACTTGTTATGTAGACCACGCTCATACAGAGACCTGCCTGTTTATGCCTTTCAATGTCAAGTGCTAAGATTAAAGGCATATGCCAGCACCTTCTTCTTTAAATATTGCTATTTTTGTCTTAGCAGGCAACCAGTCTGGTTAGGTCATGTTGGTTACAAATGTGACATTAACTATACTCTTCTAATGGGAAGAAACCTCAAGTGAGAAAATGCCACCATCAGATTAGAGTATAGGCAAGTCTATAGGGTGTAGGATATAGTTTCTCTCTTTCCTTTCTTTCTTTTCTTTTCTCCTCCTCTTCCTTTTTGCTTTTGTTTTTATTGTTACAGGGTCTGACTGTATAGCCCCTGGCTGGCCTGGAATTTGGCTACACTCACACAGATCCCCTTGCTTCTGCGTCTTAAGTGCTAGGATTAAAGGTGTGTGCCATCATGCATAATATATAGGGTAATTTTATTGATTAATGACTGATGTTGGAGACCAAGCAAGTCCGTGGTGGGTGGTGCCATCCCTGGACAGGTGGCCCAGGGCAGTATTAGAAGGCAAAATAAGCAAGCCAGGGAATGTGGTGGTACAAATAAACATCATTTCTCCAGGATTTGGCTTTGGTTGCTGCCTTGAGTTCCTTCCTTGGCTTCACTTAATGGACTGTGACCTGGAATTTGTAAGCCAAAGAACCCTTCCCTGCCCCAAGTTGCTTGGTCCTGGTCTTTACCACAGCAAAAGAAAGCAAGCTAAGGTAAATCCAGCTAATGATTTTCAGTGCACATTCATTGCTATCCTCCAATAGTGAGTCAGTTCTCAAAGTCATGCTGATGTTGTTAGACCTGTCCTGTGTGTTCTGTGCGGTGGCCAGCCCGATACTGGGGCAGCCAGTGCCTCTGCTAAGTTTTTCTGAAGTCATATTACAGGAACATGACAGAGCTTGTGCATTCACCTCTCACCCACTGAAGAGCAACTGGGTTATTTCCAGCTTATGGCCATTATAAATAGAACAACTATCAACAAGGACAAAGTCCATGTCTGTGTAGTAGTAAAGCCAACCCAGAATTTATAAATAACTTTTTTTGAAGACAAAAAAAGTTATTTATATATCTTTTATAAATAACTGGCTATCCTGTAACTCGCCCTGCAGACCAGGCTGGCCTCACAAAGATCTGCCTGCATCTGTCTCCTGAGTGCTGGTATGTGCCACCACCACCTGGCTGTAAATAACATTTTAATACAAGCTCTCAATATACAGTCCAAGCTTGCCTTGACCTCATGCTTCTTCTGTGCCAGCTCCTTTAGTACTGAGATCATGGGAATGGACCACCTTGTCTGAATTTCACTAATAACCTGTTACTTTTTAAAGCTCATTTTTCTCCTAGACCTCCTGGTGTCCTCTGGTTTCTTGAACTCTTCTCCTTTTCTTAAACTGTGTGTGTGTGATATTTATGTGTATATATGTGTGTGATATTTATGTGTATACATATATGGGTGTGTATATATGTGTATATATATTTGTGTATGTAATATTTATGTGTATATATATGTGTGTGTGTGTGTGTGTGTGTGTGTGTGTGAATGTTGGTGTAGCTCAAGGAGTCCAGAAGGGATTGGCAGATCCCCTGGAGGTGGCATTACAGACAGCTCTGAGCTGCCGCACATAGGCTCTGGAAACTGAACTCATGTTTTCTACAAGAACAGTATATGACTTAACCACTCACTGAGCTGTATCTTCAGTCCCTCTCATTTTTTAAAAAAACGATTTTATTTATTATTTGTTTGTTCATGCATATCTGCATATATGTGAATGAGAACTTGCCTTTTTATGGGGGAAAGCAGTCCCCCCCCACACATGTGAGTTCCTGGCATAGAACTTATGGTCCAGCTTGGCATCAACCACCTCTATCCATTCAGCCACATCTCTGGCCCAATTCCCTTTTTTTATTGGCCTAAAACATTTGGGTTTCTTGTCAGCCTGACAGAAATTAGAGTTATCTGGGAAGAGGAACCCAGAGAATTGAGAAATGCCTCCACCCTATTGAAGCTGGTGGGGGCATTCTTGATGAAAGTATGAGGGCTGAGCCCACTGTAGGTGGTACCATCTCTGGGCAGGTGGTCCCGGAGTGTACAAGAAAGCAAACAGAGCCAGCCAAAGGAGCAGATTTGTAAACAACATTCCGCTTTGGCCTCTGCATCAGCTCCTGCCTCCAGATTCTTGCTCTGCTTAAGTTCTTGTCCTTATTTCACTCAATAGTAGACTGTGATTGGGAGGCACTAGCCAAATAAATCCTTTCTTCTTTAAGTTGCTTTTAGTTGTGACCTTTATCACAGCAACAGAAAACGTAACTAGGGCAGGGCTCTATTTATTCTGCTGAACTACAAACCTTTACAGCTGTGTTAACCTTCAGGGCTACGTCTTTTGGTAACTGGAGGAAGTGAAGCCAAAACCTATAAGATTGAATTTTCATGGGCCTGTAAATGGCATAACCTAGGCTAGCTTCTAGTATTTCTATAGCTACAGGATGACCTTGGACTCTAGATCTTTTATTCTGTGACTCCCAAGTGCTCTGATTACACACGCACACCACTATGCTCAATTTATACAGTGTTATTGATCAATTCCAGGGCATCATGCATGGCAGGCAAGCACTCTACCAATAGATCTACACCCCAGCCTCCTTTGTTCCGGTTATAATAATACCAACCAATTCTTAACACATTACATTATTTACCACCCAGTTAATTCCACTCCTCCCCCCGCCCCGTGTGTGTGTGTGTGTGTGTGTGTGTGTGTGTGTGTGTGTGTGTGTGTGTGCTACAGAATGGTTATAAAGGGGTTAAAGAGTTCACAGCAGAGCTGGAATGGTCTCACTCAGAGGCTGAGGAGGCAGGAAAGTTGACCTATGGAAAAAGAGTCTTTGGCTAGAGATGCTGCCAGGTCACAGGTTTGAGCCAGCTGCAGAGGTGTTAAACTATAAAGGCAGAGACAGGTCCAGACGGCTGGCTGGATAACTGATAAGTGGTGGGTGGTTAGATAGTAGGTTCAATGGGTTAATCTGAGAAGAGACAGGCAGCAGTTTGTATAGGTTATGCCAACAACAATGACCAAGTTGAGCTTACTAGTTCTCTGCCTGATGATCCCTTGACACACATACTGAGTTGTCAGATGACAGGTTGAGAGGAACCCTACTCATCACAGCATTAGGGGGTCTAAGTAAGAATCTTTTCATCATCGTGTGTCTGGAATTCTGGGGTCTGGTTTTTCTGATACAACTTTAATACATTCATGTACTTCTACAGTTTAGTTTCACCCTGAGAAATATATTGAGTGGTGTAGTAGCACGAATTTGGGTTGTATAAAATAAGACTCAGAGCCAAATATCGAGAGAAGGCTGAAATATCAGAGAGGAGAAGCACCACAGTCAATTCTCACCCAGCTGCCTTGCAACTTCCTCAGCTTTGCTCCTGGTCACTCCTGCTTCTGCTGGTTTTCTACCAGCCCTTATATACCCTATCCCATCCAGGTTAGAATTAAAGGTGTGTAGCCTTGAACTCATAGAAACAGAAGAAGTTCTGTCTCTGGAGTTATGGGATTAAGGGTGTTGGTTACCACTCCCAGCTTTTCCTGTGCTGGGATTAAAGATGTGTGTGACTGACTCTCAGCTGTTTATCCTTGTATTCAAGGATCAAGGATTACCTGAGCTGTCTGCCTAGGATTTGACTGTGTGCTGCCTCTGATATTTCAGAATTTATTAAATATCTAACAAATATTCACAGGGTGGCACCCTTTCTATTTCCAGGAATGAGTCATTTATCAATCTATGTTGTGTAAGTGTTAGTCAAATGGGGCCATTCACATGTCTGTCAGGATACAGTAATTCATCCTTAGAATGGAATAAAAAAAAAACCTGCTTGTAAAATGGAGTCTCTTACATATACAGAAAAGTCATATTTGTCAGAGATGACAGTGTCCTTGCACACAGGAACTCAGAGCAGCTGGGACCGCATGCACAAGACCTGTTTAAGATCAAGGCAGACAATCCCAGCATGAATGAGGGAGGAGCTCATGAAGACCCAGTCGTATCTGAGGAGTACCTGTGACTTCTTAAGGAATGAAGGAATGTGGGTCCTGATAGACTGCCCATATTCCTGAAGATGGTCCCATAGCCATGTATCGATATCAACAGGCAGCACTGAGTGGACTCAGCAGGTTTGGAGAGAAAGAGAAAGAGAGAGAGAGAGAGAGAGAGAGAGAGAGAGAGAAAGAAAGAGATTGATTAAAGGTAAGGGAACAGAGAATGGGTTTGTCAAAACACATTATATGAATATATGAATTTTTAAATAGTAAAGTAAATAGTCTCTCAGAGCAAGGCATAGGCTCAAAAAAAAAAGGCACAGTTTTACACAATATGGACTAAGTCAGGGTTTGACCAAGAGCTACATAAATATTGCACACCTGTAATCTCAGGATGTGGAAAGATGAAATGGGACATTCAGTATTTCAAGGACAGGGCCAGCAAGCTGGCTCAGTCAATAGAGTGCTTGCCTCCAAGCCTGAAGACGACTTGAGTTCAGTTCCCAGGCACCGCAGGGTGTAAGGAGAGAACCAATTCAGTAAGCTGTTTTCTAACAGCCTCGTAATGCCATGGCAATAACCTTCTCCTTCAATAAATAAATAAATGTAACAAAAATTAAAAAGAAGTTATGGGATGCTAAGTTATCTAGTAAATTGGAAGTGAGTCTAGGTGAAGGAAGACCCTGTTTTTGTTTATTTATTTAAGGGTTTGGTTTTTGTTTGTTTGTTTTGAGACAGGATTTCACTATGTAGCTCTGGATATCCAGGAACTTGTTATTTAGACCAGGCTGGCCTGAAATTCAGAGACTAGCCTGCCTCTGACTTCCAGGTACAGAGATTAAAGATGTGTGCTGCTATGCAGGACAAGACCCTGACATTAAAAGGATAGGACAGCTATCCCTGTGAGCTTGTTGGGAAGACTGTACATGTTAGGACTGGTGACTGAATAGTGAGAGGAACATATACTAGAAAAATTAAATGAGGGCAGCATTTGGAGGAGACAAAAAAATACTTACAAGGGAACAGGAAAAATGTAAGTTGGGGTTTGTGCATGTTAATTTTAAAAAAGATTTTCTCTCTCTCTCTCTCTCTCTCTCTCTCTCTCTCTCTCTCTCTCTGTGTGTGTGTGTGTGTGTGTGTGTGTGTGTGTGTGAGCATGTGTGCAGGTACCCCACAGAGGCAAGAAGAAAGCATTAGATTCCCTTCAGCTGGAATTATAGGCAGCTGTGAGTTGCCAGATGTGGGACTCTGGGAACTTGGATCTTCTGTAAGAGCCGTAGATGCACTTATCTGCTGATACGCTCACACTTCTCCAGCTCTTGCCAAGTAGCTTCATGCTAGAAACACAGTAGACAAATTTTCAGCATAATAAAGAACACGAAAAGGCCGAGGGACTTCTCAGAATGGGTCTGACAGGTTCACAGGTAAGGCAGGGGATCTTTTCCTAGTGTTGTCTTTGGAGTTTTGAGTAACAGTCATTGGCAAAGCCAACTTAAGGCCAATTTATCCCTAGTGAAGAGGGTGTCCAACAATGAGAACCTTTATAGGAAATGATGGACTTACATCAGACAAACTTGCCTCACAGGCCGCTCTATGGTAACTGAATAACAATATTGAGAGGGATGTTCATTAGGTTTCTATTATGGAGTCACAAATGGAAAACTACTGAATGTACAAAGTGAATCAGACCAGGCTATCAAATGCAGAGACATAATGGTACACTGTTAGTGTTACAAGGATCTCTCGATTCCCCTGGGCTGCCTGGTTCTTGTGATCTCAGTGGAAGGAATTCAGATAAGGCATACAAAGCTTAGTGTAGGAGACACGGAAGGTTTATCAGAGTAATGTGAAGCACTCTTAAGGGTGAGAGAGGCCGGTGGAGGATAAATTCTCAAGGGAGAAAATGAACAATGGCTCCAGAGACCACTGTGCTGAGCCATATGTTTAGGCAGCTTTATGCTACTTTCTGAGTGTCTGGAATTCACAGCCTTTTCTGAGGAGCATTTTCCTCTCCAGGTGATTGACAGACCCATGGAATAAATTCCTAAAGGGAGGGAACAATGGTATATCTTTGTTCTTTTCCAGAAAGTCCTCTGCTTGATTGTAATCACAAAATGTTCCTGCAGTTCATAAAGTCCTGTCTCCAACCAGGTCCCGAGATTAAAACTCATATTTCATGCTTTTGACCAAAAATCATGCCACAGAGCAGATTAAAGAGGTGGGGCTAGATAGAGAGCTTATGGTCCAGGGTGAGTACTGCACTTGCTGTGGGCCTGAACTGGGCACCCTTTACCCACAATTGGCCAGCTCAGAACTGCCTCTAATTCTCTAGCTCCAGGAGATCTGGCCATCTCTTCTGGATACCTTCACACATACACACACCAACACACACCAACACACACACACACACACACACACGCACACGCACACGCACACGCACACGCACACGCACACACATGCAAACACATACAAGTAACTAAAAATAAAAAAAACTATGTCTTTAAAAAAAAAAGCTGAACATGTTGGCTAACAGCTCAAATCTCATCATCCCAGAGGCAGAGGCAGAGGCAGGTGGGTATGTCTGTAAATTTCAGGCCAATCTGGTTGACATAGGGAGTTTCAAGACAGCCAAGTAAGTAAGTAAGAGTCTGAAAGAAGGAGAAGGAGGAGGGGAAGGGGGGAAGGAGGAGGGGGAGGAAAGAATAAAGACAAAAAGAGAAAATTAAAAAAAAAAATTATAGTCTGTAAATGTAGCCTTGTGATTCCAGGAAATATTAGTTTTCCTTAATTGGCCTCCACAGAGTCCTGCCTACCCCGACTTTAGTCTAGTTGAGAGCTTTCACATAATATTTTCAACTTAAACCAGGGCCACCCTAAAACTGAACGTGTTGACAGGAACCTAGGAGGCAGCCTAACAGGTCTGGCAACATGAGGCCTCACAGGAGATTATGATAATGATCTCTAAGGCTGATGACTTCTAAAGAGCTAGCCACCTGACATGGCAGAGGATAATTTGGGGGGAGGATATTGACCTAGTGTCATTCTGTTGCTGTGACAAATATCTTGACACAAAGCAACATAGGGGAGAAAGGGTTTGTGTGGCTTCTACCTCCCAGGTCTATCATTTCCAGGAAATTGGGGTATTGACAATTGCGAGTCACAAGCATGCAGAGTAATTTCAGTCATGCCCACAGGTGGTCCTGAGATGAATAACCCCTCACTGAGTCTCTCTTCTCAGGCAGTTCCAGGTTGTGTTAAGTTGATTATCAAAGCTAACCAGCACAGATATTAGCAGTATAAAGCAGTAACCACCCTCTGAATGGAGCTACTTTCTTGTAGTTCAGATAAGAGTTTCTCTGTTTGAAGCAAACCTGGGAAATGGCAGTGGTTCTACTAATTGTCTAATTTCATTGTTGGCGCTTTTGAGATGGAGTCCAGCTATGTGGTCTAGGGTGGCCTTGAACTTCCGATTCTGACTTCAGTCTTCCTAGAGTAACTGTCCTGACAGCATGGAAGAGATTCTAAAGAAGACTCCTTATACCCTTCCCTTGGCTGTGGGACTATTGAGACAGTGGTCCTCAAGAAACTACAAGTTTCCTGGGGATTTCATACCCAGTGAAGGGAGAGGCTGAGCGGGCTGGCAGCCAGAGGATGAACTCACCTTCCTGGAAGAGATTTCAGAGTTGACAATTTTTCAGATGACTTTGCAAGAAAGCCTCCCTTGTTAGGGCTACCAAAGCATGGGTTTGACTCTAAGGATCTCAGCAACTTTAGTGACTGGTATTACAGGTACCATTATGCCTGGTTTCCTCCTCCTCCTCCTTTTGTGTTTTCTAATATATATATATATATCTTTGATTTTTTTTAAGATTACAACATAATTACATTATTCCCTCCTTTTCTTTACTCTTCCCAAACCCTCCCATATATCCTCACTTAACCTCTTTCAAATTTCATTGCCTCTTTTTTATCAATTGTTGTTACATACATGCATGTATATACTACATATACATGCATACATTTATATTATATCTAAATACATAAATGCCATCTGCTTGGCCTGTAGTGATATATGACTTGTAATGTGTATGTTTTTCAGGGCTGACCTTTTGGTACTCAATATCCAGTTGATATGATCTTCACTGGGGAAGACTGTCTTTCTGCTCTCAGCGTTCCTCATTAGCCTATAGTTCCCTGTGAAGGGTTGAGGCCTAATGAACTCCTTCCCACCCCAGTCCATTGTTAAGCTGATATTTCGGCAGTCAGGCTGGTGAGACTTTATGCCTGGGCTTCTGATATTCCTGGGAGACACAATTTTACAATAAACTCCCTGGTTCTCTGATTCTTTTCAACATTTTCCCACCTCCCCTTCCATAATGACCCCCATGCCTTAGGTACAAGAGTTGTGATGTAAATGTATCAGCTGGGACTTGGGCATTTTGTTTGTTTGTGGTAATGGTCACCATCTGTTGCAAAGATAAGTTTCCTTGATAAGGGATGAGGACCACCCTTTTCTGTGGGTGTAAGAGCAAATATTTAGGATGTAGTTAGGGATTATGCTGGTTTACTGAAATGGTGGGTGTTGGTTCTCCTCCAAGATCCATGACTTCATTAGCTCTGGGCTGTTGGCTTGGTTTCCAGTACCAGGCATGATTTTCCTCTTATCGGGTGGTTATAAAGTCTGGTTAGAGAGCTATTGGTTACAGTTGCGCTCTACATGCCACTGCTGTCCCTTAGAGTTATTGTGCCATGCTGGTTGTAGTAGTTTATAGGCATCGTAGCTAAGGATGATTGTTGGTTACTTACTTCCTTTGGAAGCTTGCATGGTGTCCTCTGGTATCATAGATCCCAGTGGGGAGGCTTCAGTTCAGTTCTAGCTCAAGGGCTTCTGGACTTTGTTAAGTACATGATGTCTTCAGCAGTAGGTACTTCTAGGAGACAGCAAAGGGCAAAAGCAACAGCATATAATATTTTGGTAGTTTCTTGGATATCCTGACCAACACTTAACAAAAGTCCTCTAAAGCCTAGGGTTGGGATTTTTGTTAGCTGATTTTTTGGCTTCAGCCAAGATAAGAAAATTTCATTTAAAACTATACATGTACATTTGTACACTGATTTATGTGCATCATATGTAATTTTAGGTAGCTAATTGTATGGTTCCTTTTATATATATATATATATACATATATATATATATATTTTAGATATTCTTACTGTTATTTTGCCTTCCTTCTTCTTCTATATTTGTCTCTCTCCCCATTCCTACTTAGAACCCACTCCTAGTTTTTTCTATTTTCTCCAACAGATCACTTGTAATCTGCTATTCTGTCCTCTGTGGATTTCTTTATCTCTCACACCCCACAAAAGTCACTTTTTACCTTTCTGGTTTCTGCAGTTACTCTAGGCTTTATACTCACATCTAAAGCCCTGGATAGGAGTCTCAGATGAGAGAGAGCACTGTACATTTGTCCTTCAGAGTCTGGTCTACCTCACTCAATAGGATCTTTTCTACTTCTATCCATTTATTAGGCTAGATCTTGGAGAAGGATATCTGTTGTGAGTGAGTGTGCACACACATGTCTGTGTAAGTGCCAGTGTGTTTGTGCTATAGTGCATGTGTGGAAAGACAACTTTGGAGAGTGAATCCTACTTACCTTCTTGGGTGAGGGCTCCCTCTTGAGTTTGCTGTGCTACTTACTCAAGGCTAGCTGACTTTTGGGTTTCTGGGGATCCCCTGTCCTACCTCCCATCATGCCCTAGAAGTATTGGAATCACAGATAACCACAACCCCATTCATCTTTTAAAAATACTTAATTTTACCATTGTTTTTAACTTATTTTTGGTAGTTAGAAGTTTCCCTGTCCCACCCAGTGAGTCCTGCAGCCACTTATAAAATAATTAGCTTGGAGGCTTAATATGTTAGTAACTGCTGGGCTAGTGAGGCATATACAATTTTTCTTTCTCTTTCTTTCTTTCTTTTTTTTTTTTCTTTTAATGATGTGAGTGTATTGCCTGCATGTATGTTTATGCACCACTTTCATGCCTGGTGTTTGAGGAAGCCAGAAGAGACCATCAGATCTCCTAGAATGTGAATTACAGACAGTGAGTATTGTGTGGGTGCTGGGAATCAAACCCTGATCCTCTGGATGATCAGCTATGGTTCTTAACCACTGAGCAATCTCTCTATTTCCCCATTTTCATTATTTCAAAATTTTATGTTTATGTGTCTGGGTCCATGTGTATATATGTGCACATAAGTTTGGGTCCCTTCAAAGGTCAGAGCACAACCACTGGAGCTGGAGTTAACAGACCATTGTGAGATGCCATATGTGGGTATAGGGATCAGACTTAGGTCTTCTTAGAGATCAATATACACTCTCTGTGTGTCTTTATTTATTTATTTTAAAATATATTTTTTATTTATTTTATATCCTGATGGAAGTTTTCCCCTCTTCCTCTCCTCCAAATCCCTCCCCCACCTCACCCCCATCCATTCCTCCTCTGTTTCTATTCAAAAAGGGCAGGCCTCCCATGAATATCAACAAAGAATGGTATATCAAGTTGCAGTAAGACTAAGCAACTCTCCTTGTATTAAGGTTAGGCAAAGCAGCTCAGTATGAAGACTAGGGTCCCAAAAGCCAGCTAAAGAGTTGGAGACAGCCCCTGCTCCCACTGTTAGGAGTCCCACTAGAAGACCAAGATACACAATCGTCATATATATGCAGAGGTCAGTTTCATTCAGGCTCCCTGGTTGTCAGTTCAGCCTCTGTGAGTGCCTATGAGCTCAGGTTAGTTGATTCTGTGGGGTTTTTGATGTCCGTGACCTCTCTGACTTCTACAATCCAAGATATCAGAAGACAGAAAGATCTCTCATGCTCATGAATTGGTAGGGCTAACAGAGTAAAACTGGTCATCTTACCAAAAGCAATCTACAGACTCAATGCAGTTTCCATTAAAATCTCAACACAATTCTTTACAGAACTTGAAAGAACAATATATTCAACTTCATATAGAAAAACAAAGAACCTAGGATAATTAAAACAGTACTGTATAATAAAACAACTTCTGGAGGTCTCACCATCCCTGATCTCAAGCTTTACTATAGAGCTATAGTAATAAAAATAGACAGGTGGATTAATGGAATCAAATCTAAGACCCAGGTATAAATCCACACACCTATAGACATCTATTTTTTTTTTACAAAAAAGCCAAAATTATACAATGAGGGGAAAAACACCTTCAATAAATGGCACTGGTCTAACTAGACATAGGCATGTAAAATAATGCAAATAGATGCATATCTATCACCCTGCACAAAGCTCAAGTCTAAGTGGATCAAAGACTTCAACATAAATTCAGTTACATTGAGCCTAATAGAAAAGAAAGTGGAAAGTAGTTTTGAATGCATTGGCACAGGTGACCACTTCTTAAATAAAACACCAGTAGCACAGACACTGAGTGCAACAATTAATAAATGCGACCTCCTGAAACTGAGATACTTCTGTAAAGCAAAGGTCATGGTCAACACGACAAAATGGCAGCCTACAGAATAGGAAAAGATCTTCACCAATACTACATGTGACAGAGTGCTGATTTCTAAAATATATAAAGAATTCAAGAAAGTAGACATCAAAACACCAAATAATCCTATTAAAAATGGAGTACAGATCTAAACAAAGAATTCTCAACAGAAGAATCTCAAATGGCCAAGGAACACTTAAAGAAATGTTCAACATTCTTAGTCATCAGGGAAAAGCAAATCAAAATTACTCGAAGATTTCATTTTATACTTGTCAGAATAACTAAGATCAAAAACATTGATGACAGTCTATGCTGGAGAGGATGTGGAGCAAGGGGAACACTACACTGCTGATAGAGTGCAAACTTGTACAGCTATTTTGGAAATCAACATGGCAGTTTCTCAGAAAGTTGGGAATCAACCTACCTCAAGGCCCAGCTATACCACTCTTGAGCATATACCCAATGGATGCTCAATCATACCACAAGGACACTTGATCAACTATATTCATAAAAGCTTTAGCCAGAACCTGTAAACAACCTAGATGCCTCACAATCAAAGAATGGATAAAGAAAACGTGGTGCAGTTACACAATGGAGTATTACTTAGCCATTAAAAACAATGACATCATGAAATTTGCAGTCAAATGAATGGAACTAGGAAAAAAAAATCCTGAATGAGGCAATATACACTCTTTTTATGTGAGTCTAGAGATTGGACTCCGTCATGGTAGGAATCACTTTTTCCCCATTGAGCCATCTTGCTGATCTCAATTTCTTTTTTTATTTATACATTATTTTACATAATGGGTTTCATTTTGACATTTTTGTGCATGTATATAATACATACTGATCACCTTCTTGCTTCCCCCTCTTTCCTTTTTCTTCCTGCTGACCCACTTTGTCTTCCTATGGTTTTTTTCTTTTTCTCCTTCACCTGTCTCTTAGGACTATGACAGTTAGATTAAGCTAAAAGTAATAAATATGTATGCCCTATATACATGTGCATATGTATGTACACATGTTTGTACACATTTAAACAGACTGTAAATTCAATTCAAGAACAATTCTGGAATAATGAGAAAAATGTAAATGCATTGATTTGAATAAATAAGTAATTATTATACTACTCAGCCATGTTAACATTATAATACATTTTAACCCCTGAGCACATAGTAATTTAAAGGACAGAAAGTCTGCAAACAAAATGATGGAGGGATGGCATGACACTGGCTGGCTGGTTCATTGTGGAAGGTCAGGGTGGGTTT
The DNA here is from genome assembly GCA_004025045.1 of Sigmodon hispidus. Lineage (NCBI taxonomy): Eukaryota > Metazoa > Chordata > Mammalia > Rodentia > Cricetidae > Sigmodon > Sigmodon hispidus. Next base: position 31,255 of record PVIH01015742.1, read on the forward strand.
CAAACAAAAATGACGGAGTGGTTGTTCTCAGTGCAGGCTGTCAACATGTCAGTTCCTCACTTAAGAACTTTCTCTCCCTTTTCCAAAGCAGCTGAGTATTGTAGCTATATCTTTTATGGGTGGCTCAAACTTTGCTTTAAGGTTCTTGGTGGTTTAGGGTCCTTAGCAAATACACCTGATTCTGTGCCAAGAAAAGATGTTTCAGAAAGGCAAGTAAAATGAAGCTGTTTCAGGCAGTGCAGTAAAATGCCCACTCAATTCAAGATGCTTTCTAGATGAATTAGGTGGGTGTGAACATATTTACACTCTATTCAAGGAGGTGACTCAGAGTTCCGGAGATCCGTGGACCAGCCACCTACAGCTGCTTTCTGGGCATACTTTAATGCTATGATTGATTGGCTGCAAGCCATAACTGTTGACCAAAGATGGGGTTGGTGGAGGGTGGGGAGGGAGGAGTCCAGATTCCAACTGCTTGCTCTTTTATAGGATGGAGAACAGATTCCAATGGAGGAAGGAGATGCTGTTTGTTTTCTTATGTTGACAAAATATTTGCCCAGATCAAAGCAGAAGACACTGAGACAGCCTGGCTGGAAACGAGGCTAAGCATTGAGACACATATCTAACAAACAATGAACAAATGTCTCCAAACACATAGTGGCTTGCCATCTTCTTCTCTTCCTGCCCTTTATCAGTTTGCCAGTAATAATCAGGAGATGGTCTCTAAGTTTATTATTTATTTGTGTGTGTGTGTGTTTGTGTGTGTGTGTGTGTGTGTGTGTGTGTGTGTGTGTGTGTGTGTGTGTGTGTGAGAGAGAGAGAGAGAGAGAGAGAGAGAGAGAGAGGGAGAGAGAGAGGAGGGGGAGAGAGACAGAGAGAGAGGGAGACAGGTATGTGTGGGTGCCTGAAGATTCTAGAAGAAGCTGTCAGATGGTCAGGTGACTGTGAGGTACCCCACACTAGCGCTGAGAATCAATATTGGGTCTTTGGGAAGTATAACAACTTCTCTTAACCACTAAGCCATCTCTCCAGCCCTGGGATAGGCTCTCCAAAGGAAGTCTATTATACTTAAAAATAATTTAATACCTAATTATATCATTTGATTTATTTCTTGAGAAAATTAGGAAAGAGGAAGTTACTCTGTTTTAGAAGAAATTTATTTGTTTTTATATCATTCCCTCCCTGTTTCTTACTGTGAATGGGGAGAGACAGTCCTCATAATCTTAATTGCTAATGGTTTAGGTTTGATAAGTTGGTTAATGTTTATCCACTGTAAACAGGATTTGCCCAGTGTATTCAGACTCAAATCATTTCTTGGCTGGAAGCAACAACCCAATAACTTTCAAAGCCAAGAACATTATAACTGAGGGAATTCCTCTTTTTATTTATTTATCTCTTGAGGGAAGGTCTCACACAACCCAGACTAGCTGCAAAGTCACTACATTGCCAACCTTGAACTTCTGGCCTACCTGCCTCCATCTCCTATGCTGAGATTACAATCAAAGGAGCAGAGTGTGGTGCTCAGTGGTCCAGCTCTGGTCTAGCCAGTGTGCAACTTTGGGTTTCATGCTCAGTTTTGAAAACACAATTTCTTGTGTACTGAACATATCCTGAGCAACAGATATGAGACACCTCCTGGGTGCTCTGTGAGACTGCCAGCCCTTGAGACCTCATAGCTTCCAGCCAGATCTCGTCCCTATCTCCACCCCCTGCTATATAGTAAGTACTTCTTTCTACTTGCTATAGAAAGAAGTAGCCAGGCATGAAGGCTCACAGAGGTAATACCAGCCAGGAGGTAGAGTTAAAGGGACAGACTTTCAAGACTATCCTCTGCTACATTGTGAGCTCAGATTTAGCCTGGGCTACATGTAACCTTGCAAAGCTTTCATTTACACTCCAGTGAGCGTCGGCAACAGCTGTCAGAGGGACCCTGCCATTGTCCGAGACTTCCACTTTTCTTTGATGTTTTTATTTGCCCGTCTCCTGTTTACTTTCTTGTAATTAATGATGCAGACAAACCTAACTACACACTAACCTTACAAAGGTTCCGAGGTGGTCACCGAGTTCCAAATTCTCCTAATGTAAGGAGTGTTACAGAGAACAAGACCCCTCCTGTAAACATCAATAGAAACCAAGACTGGGGTTGGAGCTGGAGAAATGGGTCAGTGGTAGAGAGCAGCGCTGCAAAGGACCAGAGTTCAGTTATAACCACCTGCATTCAACCCCAGCTCCAGGGGGTTCAATGCCTCTGATCTCCAAATACACTTCAACAATCACGAACAGACCCGCCCCCTATCACATTAACTTTAAAAATTAATAATCCATCTAAGCAAATGGGGGCTGAGGTTTGCATATCTGTCCTTGCTGCCTTTTGGTATACACACTGCTACTCTGAGCCACAGTGTGCTAAGTTGAAAACAATGTGCCCTATGGAAATGTTTATAAAATGTGATGCTAGTTCATTCTTGCAATCCCAATATTAAGGAGATTGAATTAGGAAAATCATTGGGAGACTGAAGCCAGCCTGGGCTACAGTGAGCTTAAGACCAGCCTGTGCTTAACCTTACATGGAAAGATCATGTCTCATAGAACAAAAAACTTAAAAAAATATGATGGCTAAGTATGAAATCAAAATTCCATTTCAGTATTACTACTTGTCACTTTGTGGGGGTCACACTAATTAATTTTAAACTACATGTTACTTAGTCATTGTGCAATGCATGTGTACACATGCCCCATGGTGTGTCTGTGGTGGTCAAAGAACAGCTTTCAAGATTTGGTTCTGGCTTTCCACCGTGTGGTCCGAGGGACGGAAGCAGGTTAGGTCGCAGGGCTTGGTAGCAAGCCATTATTTTTACCCACTGAGTCATTTCAGCCACTGAAGCTCACTGATTTGTATAAAGCTTTATTATTTTTATATTATGTGCATGAGTGTTTACTCATATACATGTGAGTATGTGTGGTGCCCTCAGAGGTCAGAAAAGAGCATCGATCTTCTGAAACTATGGTTACAGATTGTGAACTGCTGTGTGGGTGTTGGGAATGGGAGGGACCTGGGTCCTCTACAAGAGCAGCAGTATCGTGGGAGGCAGATGCAGGCAGATTTCTGTGAGTTTGAGGCCAGCCTGGTCTACAGCGCGAGTTCCAGGATAGCCAGGGCTACACAGAGAAACCCTGTCCCAAAAGTCCAAAACACACGAACAAACAACAACAAAAAAGTTAATGTTAACAAATCAAGGAAGAATCTGTCTAATGCCTGTCTCTCCTCTCTTCCCCTCCCCCTTCTCTCTTTTCCTCTCTCCCTCTCTTTCACTCATATTCTGAGTATCACTATGCAGCCACGGCTAGAATGGAATTTGTTATGTTCAGGTTGTCTCTAATTCTGTCTTCATTGTGCTGGGATTTCAGGTTTGGGCCGTCATACCCTGTGAGGTTTTTGCCTTTCTGTTTACTGAGCTGACTTGTATCCTTTGAAACACTGAGATGTGTATGAATTTGTATCTGCCATAGATAAGCGTGCTTGACTTAAAATTGTAGTGCCTTGTCAAGCAGCAATTGTGGATTTATTTCCCTGCCTGTTCTTGTCAAACAAGGAAGAGAATTGCCTTGAATCAGCGTTGCCATCTAGTGGTCAATATGGGAAATGCAAGGCGTGATTACTATGCCCAGGGCCCCTACCTGAGTGTATGGGAGCACTCATTGGACAAATGAGCTTAAAAAAAAAAAAAAAAAAAAAAAAAATGAAAAGGCCAACGAGATAGTTCAGCAGTGAATGCTATTCCAGAGGACCGGGGTTCAATTCCTATCACAGTCCCAGTGATCCAAGAGCACCAAACATACATGAAGGCAAAACACCCCACACATAAAACTACATAAAAAATTAAATAAATGAATGAAGATACAGAATTGGGTGGGTATGTAATGAGGGTGGATCTGGAAGGAAATGGAGAAGGAGATAAATATCAAATACAATGAGTGAAATTCTCAAAGACTTAAAAAGTGTGTTAATATTTTAAATACTTCATTATTAAAATTTAAAACATCATAGGTTGAAACTATATTTTTAAAAGTCACTGAAGATCCTTTCCCCCATACAGAGGCAGAGGCAGATACTGATCACACACACACACACACACACACACACACACACACACACCACCACCACCACCACCACCACACACCACACACCTCTTCTCTTCGCCATTGTTGATTGTATGATCCACCACTAGGCAATTTTGTTTCTTTTTGATCTTCATTTGTAAAGTCTCTCACTCAGATTAATGAAAGATATATGATTTTAGCAGAAACTGGACACAGTGAAGCCGGTGCTAGACAACATTTATTTCTGAGATAGGGTCTCACAAGTGCCACAGCTGGCCTAGCACATCCCTCTGCTTCTTCCTCCTAAATGTGGGATTATAGACATGGCCTGTGGGCCAGCAAGAGCATCCTTTCAGCATTCTGATACAGGTTAAAAGGAGTTTCTTGTCTCCCAAGTGTGTCTTCTTTCTCTCAGCCACCAGTATTTAAAGAAAATTAAAGTGATTTAATTTTTATGACATTATTTAATGCATATGTATTTGCTTCTATATTCTAAAGGAAAACTGGAGGATGAGGTGAACTGAGAAAAAATAAGGGGTACAAACAATCTTCCATGTGGCTGAGGAAGCATGGTGCTGGGCAGGGATAGAGGACCCCTCAGATTGGAGCTTTAGTTTAATTTTTGAGACAGGGTCTCATTCGGCCCAGACTGGCCTCAGATTTACTGTGTAACTAAGGATGACCTTGAACTTCTAATTCTCCTGCCTCCACCTTCCTAGCGATGGATTTACAGATGTGCCCCAGTTTATGCTGAGCTGGGGATCAGACCCAGGTGTTTGTAACTTTAGGCAAACACAGTACTTCCTAATCCCATCTTTTTATTTTGTAACAGGGCCTAAACTAACCGAAAGATAATTCTAAGTGGTCTGATGTGTATAAAACTAGAATCTGAAGTGAAGAGACAGGGAAGGAAAAGCAGCAGCGGGGGTAGGGGGATGGGGTGATGTCACATTCCTTTAATGTCAGCACTGGGAGGCAGAGGCAGTGCCAGGGAGATCTCTGAGTTCTAGTCCAGCATGGTCTGCAGAGGAAGTTCCAGGCCAGCTAGAGTTACATACACAGAAAGGAAGAGATTGTGGTGGTTCACAGTCTGGGGATAGTTCATCAAGAAAGGGAAGACATACTGCCAGAAATGCCTTTAGCTGTGTGGTGGAAGCCAGAGGCTGCTGTTGATGTGACATCTGCTGTCAGGATGCAGAGAAAGGTGAATGCCAGTACTCAGTACTCAGCTTGCTTTTCTTTCTTTTTTAGGATTAATTATTTTTGTTTTTATAATATGAGACAAGGTCTCATTGTATAGGCCTGGTTGGCCTGGAACCCTATAGACCAACATAGTCTTGAACAAAAAAGAAATTTGCCTGCTTCTTCTTCTCTAAGTGCCAAAATTAAAGGCCTGTGTTAGCATGTCCAGCTAAGATTTATTTTTATGCATGTGTATGAGACTGTCTGTATGAGAGTCTGCTTCATGTGTGGGTACCCGTGGAAGAAAGAGATGGTGTCAGATACACTGGAGATAGAGTTACAGGCTGTTGTGAGCTGCTTGATGAAAGTGCTGGGGGGGGGCTGGGAGCTGGGAGCTGGGAACTGAAGGAGATCTGTAGAAGGACAACAAGCACTCTTAAGCACTGAACCACCTTTCCAGACTCTTGATTTCCCCTTCTCTCTCCCTCCCTCCCCTGGCCCTCCTCCCCTCTTGAGGCAAGGTCTCACTATGTAGTTCTTGGCTGGTTTAGAACTTACCATGTAGACCCAGCCTAGCCTTGAATTCACAGAAGTCTGATGGCCCTTGCCTCTAGAATACTGAAATCAAAGGTGTGAATCAACTCACCATACTGGCTGCTTTTTCTTTTTGTTTCTTCCTTTTTTTTTCTTTCTTTCTTTTTTTCAGAACCCGTACTAGGGATTCATGTCATGATGGTGAAGCAGACTCAGATCCCTGCAGAAGATAATGAAGGAACGGTGCAGTTGAGTAAGTGCTGGAGAAGGCAGGTCCAAGGAGCTGTGGGAACAGAAGTGTAACTCAGGCTGGGATCTTCTGGACCAGTTTCCAAAAGAAGGTGGTAAATTCCAGTCTTAAATTTCTGTAACAGTAAGCCAGGAGAAAGCAGGGAGGGGTCTGAATATCAAGGCAGGAGTGTGAATATGCAGGGTATGTATGAGAGCACTTCAGAGTTCAGCATTGCTATTAAAATAGAGAGCAGGAAAGAATTCTGAGCTAGGGTAAGAAAGAGAGGCACTCTGTGTCTTAGAAAGATCTAGGCTGACCCAGGTCAGCTAGTATTCTGGTTTGCCATGCTTTTGTTGTAATAAACACCATGATCACAAGCAACTTAAAGAAAAAAGGCATTTATTTCACTTTATACTTCCAGATCACATTCCATTATTGAGGGAAGTCAGGGCAGGAGCATAGGCAGGAACTGAAGGAGAACCCATGGAAAAGTGCTGCTGATTGTTGCTCTCAAGTATGTACTCACCCTTCTTTCTTATACAGTATAGACCCATGTTCCTAGGGATGCTGCTTACACACAGTGGGCTGGGCCCTCCAACATAAATCATAAATTGAGCCAATTTCTTACAGATACAGACACAGGTTGTATGGTCTGGGTGATGTAGACAGAAATTTCTACCCCATAAGCCACTATCAAGGAACCAACACAGAAACTTCATATTAATTGTAAAAGCTTAGCCTATAACTCAGGCTTGTTACTAAGGAATGTTGTATAATATTTTGATTGTGTTCTAACAAATAAAATTTGCTTGGAAACAGGGGGTAGGGCTAGCCACTAGTTGATCATGGAGGTTTGGAGGACTGTAGACAAAGAGACAGAAAGAAGTAAGGAGGAGGTGAGAGAGAACCTTTGTCATTTTGGACAGAGGCACAAGGTGACTGGATAAGGAACAAGGATAGAGGTAGGAGGTGACTGGTTGCTGCTCTCTGCTTCTCTGATTTTTCAGGTTCTTACCCCATTTGATTACTTCTTTTTTATTAATAGAGTTGATTAGATTAACTCTTCATGTGGCACCTAACTTTTGGGGCATAAATTCATAAAATACCTACTTTCTTGTGGCTCTACTATCCCCAAGCTGTGTAACTTCTCTAAAGCAATCTCCACAAGCCCCCAAACCCACAGACTTCTGGGCTATAAATGCCACTGGAGTTAGTACCTCGCCACCAGCCAGCTCGACCGACAGGCAGCTCCGTGTTTTCACTTCCCTGCCATCACACATATGCTGCTTTTCCATGTTCCCCTCTGTCTGCCTTTCAGACAGCTGGGTCCTTGAATCATTTTCCCCATGGGCTTCCCCTGGACCCCTCCTCAGGGTGCTGACACACAACCGGTAGCAGTTATTCTCAGCCAGGCTGTGCACTGCCTGTGTTCTCTGCCCAGACATGCTATGCAAACATCAGCAAGCCTTACATTTCACAGTCATCATCATATTTGGTGAGACAACTTGGAATTCTTAAAGAGAGAAATTGGTTAAAAAAGAGAAAAAGAGTTTTTCCCACATTCAAAAATGGAAAACACTATTATAATGGAAGGGATTAGATTTCTGTAGGATTCCATAATGGATGGTTTAAAATAAAACAATTAAGTGAGTGGATAATGAACTGTGATTTGCATAATGTCAGTTATAATAATTATCAGTTTAATGATTCTTGTTTTAGCTCAAAAAAAGTTGGTTGAAATGAGTGCCAAGATATAGGCCTTAGAAAGGGTTACTAAAAAAAAAAAAAAAATAGTGCCATTTTGACTGATAAGTTACAAGCCTTAGAATGGATAGTAGAGATAATTAAACAAAGAAAAGGGAATTTAAAGGAGAATCAACCTCACTATGACATTATAAAATTAAAGAGGAACAGCCTAAGGATATCAAAAAACAGCCTTAATTTATCCAATCACCATCCAGGAGCAACTGCCAAATGATAGATATTTCCAAGGCTATGTAAGAGCTGATTGGATTTCTGTGGAAATGTTAAATTTGAGGAGATTTAAGGAATTGATAGTCTCATTTGGTATACATTCACCTTTTGTAAGGCAGATGTTAAATTCATGTTCAACTAGTAATAGCTATACCAAAAGACTGGAAAGTCTTGGTTACAGAAGTATTAGAACCTGGTCCTCAATTGCAATGAAGAACACAGTAGAACGATGAGGCTAGGATCGTGGAGCAACAAAATAGGCTAGAGGTATTGAAATTTCCCAAGTCCAACTTCTTGGAGAGATTGATTATGCTGATGTACAAAGGCAGTCATATATAACCATGCTCTATGTCATGCAGCACCTTTGAATGCTTGGGACATAGCTGAAGAAGTAGAAAAGTAATGGAGTCATTTTCTAAAGTTGTAAATGGCCCCAAAAGAAAGCTTCACTGATTGTTTTTTAAATGAAGATTGACTTCAGCTGAAAATAAAATGATTCCAAACCCAAAAGCTAGACAAATACTAAGTGAATCTTTGGGTTTTGAAAATGCTAATTCACAATACAAAAGGCTAATTAGGCCTTCAAAGGAAAGATCAGTACCCATAGAGGAATGAATCCAAGATACAGATAGTATTGAATCTCATAACCATGATGATAATTGGACAGATGACATGTCAGATGTTTTAGTCATAGTAAACAAGTTTATCTAAAAAGGGGCTGTGAGGCATTGCAAGAAACAATTTTTTTTGAATAATCCAAACAGAAGACCCCTGTTTTCTGGAGTATGCAGAAGGTGGGGTAAAATCTAACACTGAACCAATGAATGTATATCAACAAGGAACAGACAAGGTAACTTTTGCTATCAGGAAACAGCTTAGGGGGCTTTTTTCAGATCCCCATGTCAAATTTTGTTGAATGATTTCCTGTCACCATGGAGAAAACTCCTTCATATAGCAATTAAAGGACCTAATGTCTATTGTAAAAAATACTGTTCTGAATGATAGAACAACTTTAGAAGATAAAACAAAAATTTCAGAAGAAACCATTCAGCAAATAATTTAGCATGCTTAATAAACAGAAAGGGATAATAAAAACCCTCAAAGATAGATTGCACTATTTTTTATTATCTTTAAATTTTCTAGATGCTAATGAGAAAGGATCAATAGCTGTGGAGAGACACTGGATAATAGGAAAAAACTGCTGAAATAAATCAGCCTGTATACTTTAGGTCATTTCCTCCCTCGTTCTGTCTTTGCTGCCAGATCTCTGCCATCATGGGTCGCATGCACGCTCCCGGGAAGGGCCTGTCCCAGTCGGCACTGCCCTACTGCCATAGCGTCCCCACATGACTGAAGTTGACATCCGATAATGTGAAGGAACAGATCTACAAACTGGCCAAGAAAGGCCTAATTCCTTCCCAAATAGGTGTGATCCTGAGGGACTCTCATGGTGTGGCACAGGTCTGTTTTGTGACTGGTAATAAAATCTTGAGAATCCTTAAATCCAAAGGCTTTGCCCCTGATCTCCCTGAGGATCTTTACCATTTGATTAAGAAAGCAGTCGCTGTCCGAAAGCATCTTGAGAGGAACAGAAAGGATAAGGATGCTAAAGTCCACCTGATTCTGATAGAGAGCAGAATTCACCGGCTGGCTCGATACTATAAGACTAAGTGGGTCCTTCCACTCCATTGGAAATATGGTGTCATCCACAGACTCTGCTCTGGTGACACAAATTCTCTTGTGTACACAAGTAATAAAATCACTTTGAATAAATTTAAAAAAAAAAAATCAGCCTGTATACTTTAAAGATGTTTTGGCCTTAGAATGAAACCCAGGATGTATGTTACACTGGGGAAGAGGTTTTGCTTTCATTTCCACAGTAGAAGTTATGGATAGAATAAAAATGGATAAAGATTAGATTTGAACAATAGAGATCTCTTGATTAGAAGAGGTGATAACTCAGGTTCCCGGTAGCTCGCCGTGATCGTATAGTGGTTAGTACTCTACGTTGTGGCCGCAGCAACCTCGGTTCGAAGAGGTGATAACTCATCAAACAGCATGATCGTTATTAAATTCAGGCTAACTTATAAGACTAACAAATACTTTTCATTTGATCAGATATAACTTGCTGAAAGGGAAACTTCCCAAAGTTAGGGTTGTGGCAGGTTTTGGTTTTTATCTTTCCAGGAGAATTAAGGCATTCAGCTAAGGAATCTGAAGACGACTGGACATCTGAAGAAAAAACACAAACTATCCAGAGAAAATGTCCCAAGAAAAAGAGTAAATTGATCTATTGGTACATCACATTTCCAACAGGATAAAAGTTTATAAATCTCCCAAAATGTTTGTTTCTGGGTTCTCCACAGACATATAATGCAAATGATCTTTTGTAGTCCCAGCTTAATTAAAAATTAAAGCTGGTTTTGAAGTTGGAGTGTGGCTCTCTCTTTCTTTAAATATAAGCATACTTGTTAAAAAATATCCAAAATTTCTGTCTCATGTCAGAAGAGCCATCTGATATGGGACAGAAGAAAAAAAAAAAACAAAATTAAGGGACTATTCTATTGTCACTAATCTCATAATCCTTTGCTTTTATTTTGACTCTTTAAAACTTTTTTTAAGGTATAAATATTATTTCAAAATTTATAAAATTAATATATATACATTTATATGTTGAGCTTTTTGTCAAGATATTAATAAATCATATAGAGTAGTAATTCTAGAAAAAGGCATCATCCAGCTTTCTGTACATGATTTCAGGTTTGAGTCTTTATCAGGTAACTAGTAATTAAATTTTTGTTCTCTGGATGTACATAGCAAATTATGATCCTTTAATCTCTTCAAGATCTGTTGCATATGGCATTTAAAATGTTTAAGTCTTTTGCAGTGAACCATGACCATACCTAGCAATGACCTTTGAAGTCTTCAAAAGGAGGACGGGGGTCCCAAAACGACAGTTCTACCTAGATTGTGGTAACACCACTAAGTTGACCATCAATATCCAAAGATTGGCTTTGAAAAAACTGCTCAGGACAATTTTAAGGTGGCTACTGAGATGGTCCAGTCTCACAGACTTCTCTAGACAGGACTTGAGATAGCCCTGCACTTTTTCATTACAGAGAGACTGGACAGAAAATGATACAGCTAGCTCTCTAGGACCTGATAATTATTTCAAATTTTTTTTCAGGGTCCCCTAAAGATGCTGTCACCCCCAGACAACATGAAGTAAGTTTAAGAACCTGAAGATGCCAACATTCACAAGAGTTGAGATGGGCAGTTTTTGGTTATAAGTCTGTGGGTTATGGATATTGGTCATCATTTAGGAGAGTTGGTAACAATTTGTTATTGGAAATGGTCAGGAAAAAACTGAACAAAGGAGATCAGATTTAGGGCTATTGTTCTGAAGAGAAAATGGAGGATATAGAAGTGATAGAATAAAAGGGTAGATTATTTAATCTACTTTTAAACAAAAAACTTTGCTAGTCTAAATATTTTACATTGGTATACATTTTCATATATTGATAAAAATTTAAAGTTGTTTTTATTATACTGCATATATGTTTCTACTCTTGTTTAAGATATATTTTTATATTCATACAAATTTAAGGTTATTTTTGTTAGAACCTACTGTACATATGTTTTTACTCTTGTTCAAGGTATTATACCTATACAGCTTATTTCACAATACAATGTAAATTTCTTGCCCTTGAGAGTTATTATTAAAAACTATTTAGGATAATAAAGAAATGCAGGGTAGCAGTTAGTACCTTTCATAATCAAACTTATAGTCATATTAGATATGTTTTCAAGGTCAAACAGATATATTTTAGATAGATATGTTGTTTTCAAACACTTCAGAGATCTATAGAATATGGCATTTAAGATGTTTTAATAGCATAAGGGATTTTTTTAATGACAATGAGATATGTTTGCTCCTGGTAGTACCAGTATACTTCAGAGGAGATGATGGACATCAAAGAAACTTCATATGGAGTTGACTTTTTTCTGGCAAAAGTTAGCCCTTGCCTCAACTGTTGACAGTATGCTGTTCGAATTGGACAAGAGGACAAAGAAAAAGTAACTGCTGAACTTTTCCAAGACAAGATTGGACAGTCCATCAAAAATCCTCCTTCATAGGAAAGTCTGCCAGATATTCTAGGCCTATAGGCTAAAGATAGATGCCCCAACATTACAGAGAAACTTTGGGTGACTATCCAGGCAGCCAGTTGTTTCTGCCATTTCTTAGTTTTAGAATTTGTTTGCTCTGAACTTTCTGTTGACTCAGGTAATACTATTTTCTTCTTGGGTCTCTGATAAAGTTGACGACTAGATAGTTATAATTTTTCTTGTTACCAAGTTCAGAAAAGAAATTCATGGAGGAGATGGGGAGATGGAGAGAAGAGAGAGTGACTGGAGGGGGTGGGAGGGGGAAGGGACCTTGAATGAGGATATACACAGATAGAAAATGTGACTTTATTCAGAACAATAAAAAAAAGGAAAAAAAAGAAACTCACAAAAGATATGTAAAGTGTATAAAGTTGAGAGATGTAAAGAGATAGGTTTGGGTTTATAATACAAGTTAGGATAGAAAGTGAATTAGGCACAACACTTTGGACCCATCAGAATAGAATAGATAGTGGAACATTTTCTCTGAATTTGTCAAATACAAATAGAGTATACATTGTTAATGTAATTCTTGCCTGTATATATTTGTATATAGTTATTGTACATATTCTATATAATTTTTCTATCTTGGCTAAAATCTTTGCTTTTTATTTCAACAAAAAGGTAAAATGCAGTGTGATATTTTGATTGTGTTCTAACAAATAAAGTTTGCTTGGAGTTAAAGGGCAGAGGTAGCCATTAGCTGATGATAGAGGTTTGGAGGATTATAGACAAACAGGAGATAGGAAGTAGTAAGGCAGGGGTGAGAGAGGCTCTTAGCCCTTTTAGACAGAGGAATGGAAGAGGTAGGTGGCTGCTCCCTGCTTCTCTAATATTCTAGGTTCTTATTTGAGTCTCAATTTTTTAGTGATAAGGTTACTTAGATTAACACTTCAAAGGGGCAAGCATGTCACTTGGTGGAAGGATACTCACTCAACACAGAGGCTCTGAATTTGATCTTCAACACTAGATAGAAAGGACAAAAAAAGGGATTACAATAAAAGATTTTTCTCACTGTGGTGAGAATTTTGAAAAGAAATAAGAATGGAAGGCAGGAAGGCTGGGTGAAGACAGGCTCTAGAGTGGCAGTGAAAATGAAGAGTGAGCTGGGTGGTAGTAATCCACGCCTTTACTCCCAGAGTGTGGGAGGCAGATGAAGATGGATCTCTGTGAGTTTGAAGCTATGCTAGTCTATAAACCAAGTTCCAGGACAGCCAAGGCTACATAGAGAAACCCTGTTTTGAAAATTATCTCCTCTCAAAAATGAAGAGATAATTAAGCAGATTTCTGTGACTGAAGAAGAAAGTGAATAAACGTGTATGTGTGTATGGAGTGGGGTCATCATTATGGTTCTATGGAGAAGTCAAGCCTACTGGCTTTGAGAAACATTACAGTTGAATGGATGGTTTTATCATCTACCATCTAGCTACATCACTGTAGAGAGAAAGGGCTTGCAAGTGATATTCAAGATGAAATACAATAGTGCTATGGTCTGACTGTGTCTGCACCTCAAAATACAGGTGGTGAAGGTGAATATCCACTGTCTTAGTATTTAAAGGTGGTAGTGGCAGAAGTATCAGCTATATAGCAAGACTGAGGCCATCCTGGATTATATGACTCCATCTTTGTCTGTCTGTTTCTCTCTCTCTCTCTCTCTCTCTCTCTCTCTCTCTCTCTCTCTCTTTCTCTCTCTCTCTCTGTATTACACACATACTAAATAAATGTAAATAAACAGCCCTTCCCTGGGTGGTGTTTGGCAGGTGCATTGTTATAGCCAGATAGCTAAGGACCAAGTGGGCAGCACTCCATAGCTAAAACCCTGGGGACTGTGTTGTTATATTTCAGTTTGCTTCATTTCACGTAATCTGAAGAACTTTTTTTTCCACACAAGAGTTTATTACAGCAGCAGAGATAGGGGTAGAAGGGAGCAGAGAGAGAAGAAGGGGGAAGGGGTGGGGACTTGTGTGAGCCCTTTCTTTAAAAAAGGTGGGTGGGCCCACGTTTGTATCATCACTCCTAGGGGCATAATTGACACTGTTACATTCCAGGTGAATGCAAGCTTTGGAAATCCTTACATTCCACCCTTTTGATATATATATAAAAAAAAACCTGAGTTTATGGTCAGGAACAGGTCATCGTGGTCTTGACTACTTCCTGCTGACACAAGGACGGAGAGGTCTTTAGCTCATCTTGCTGGCAGAATGAAGGATTTGGATCATAGGGTCGTGAAGTTTGTTTCCTGGAGCTCGGAAAAAAATATGGGTTAGCAATAGAGCTTTGGGAGTGACTAAGGGGAAAGGAGTTTAGAAGTAAACCTTGAGTTAGCTGGGTGTGTGAATGGTTCTTTTCTTTTGCTAAGGGATTCTATTGTCTGCAGTGATAGAGCTTTGGGGGTGACAGGCTAAGAGAAAGGAGAGAAGAAAGAAACTTGGAAGTAAACCTTGAGTTAACTGTGTTGTGTGAATGGTTTCTTTCTTCTGCTAAGGGATTCTATTGTCTGCTGCCTGCATGTTAACGTCTGCAGATCCTTGCTAGGTCTGGTAAAGAGAAAGGATTAAAGTGTCCTGTATTTTGCCTACCTGGACTCCTGCAGGGAGGTGGGGAATGGTCTTTGTTTTACCTGTAATGAATCATCAGGGAGTGGCTGCTTTAACTGCAGAGTTGAATGATCCTTTTTTTACCTGGGTTTCCAAGCAGACTGCCTGGGGCCCTTTGTTTACCACCTTGGCTTCTGCTCTGGCCAGCTAGCTGCAAAGGAAGCCTGGAGCTGGTTTTTTTTAAGATTTTGGATCTCTTGTCTGGCTATTTTGAGGAGGGGGGGAAATAAAAGGTTTAAGGTTAGACAAATGAATCCAATGTGGGAAGCCTTCAAGTTTAGTGACTGTAGGAGTTGTCAGAATTACTCTATATGATCCCGTCTACTTTGGAGTGAGGGGAGAAGGCAGGTGATGGAGGAGGGGAGGAAGCAGATTGTCAGGAAGGTTGATTGGACAGTAAAAGGAGCAGAGGAATAGTTGGAGCAGCTGGCGAGGTTGGGTTTAGGTGAATGTGATCACTAAATAAAATGAAAGCTCCCACTTTTGCTAAGAAATCTCTTCCCATCAAAGCTGTTGAACAACTTGGCATAACTAAAAATGACTGAGTGATAGGAATTCCTCTTAAAATGCAATTAAGCGGCGTTGTCTGATAAGGTCGCATGGATTTGCCTCCTACCCTGACGATTGTAAGACCTGAAAGAAAGAAAGAGATCCCAATACTCCTGCAGAACTGAGAACGAAGTTCCAGTGTTCACCAGGTAAAGAAATGGTCCAGCCAGAAACTTCAATATCCACCCGAGGCTCTCTCTGAGTACTAAGAGGGCCTGGGCACTATCTTTCATCCTCGGCCAGTCCCAGTACATTATGCACCTCGTCCAAGCTTACTCTGTCCCCACCCTTTGATGCAGGGCCATAGCTGCCTGGCTAGTGGTGTCCATAACACCTAGGACAAGGCACCAGAGTGCTTTTCCAAGTGCTTTTGTCTGCTCACCCTGGGAGTCAGTTGGGGGGGGGCTGGCCTGATCGACTCTGCCAGCAGGAGGTATTTCTCTTGCCGAATTCTCTCATCTCTCCGGTGATACACCTTGAATGCAAGTGCCAAAATGTCTGCTTGTGGAGTTAATGGGCCCCTCTGAAGAGATCTTAGCTTGGCCTTTATGTCTGGGTAGCTTTGATTAAAGAAATAGATAATAAAAAGCTGACTGTGCTCTCTGGATCTAAATTAGTGAACTGCAAGAGCACATTTGTTTTTTTTGTTTTTTTTTAGCATTAATATTTTTAACATATTTATTAATTTTGTGTGTTGAAAGGGGGCACACATAGTGTACATGTGGAGGTCAGGAGACAATCTGGGGGAATCAATTCTTTCTTCCCTCCATTTGGGTCCTGGTCATTGAACTTGGGTCATTATGGTTGGTGGCAAGTGCTTTTATCCATATCATCAGACCCAGAATTAAATCTGAACAGCCACTCTAACCTAGATTGGGTAACTCCAGAATGAACATTACTTTGCAGATTGTATCTTCCCATCTGGTTCCCTTACCATCACAATCACCAGAAAATATCTAAATGCTTTCTTTATGCCACAGCATGTATAGATTCCATACATACTCACTCTGATTCTCCAAGTAGAATTACATTCGTAGAGGTATACATATTTTAGTACATTAAAATTTAGGGGCTTGATCTGTCACTGTATGGAGTCAGGTAGAGTTGGCCTCAGTTTTGTTCATCAAAGCTGCTTGTAGGAAATGGCAGAGACTGAGTAGGGCTTTGAGGATGAGCCAGCTGAAACTTTCTTCTTAAGACCCGAGTCATGATTGGAGTCAATCCAGTTCCTGTTTCCAGATTTTCTTTATTGGTGAGAGGGGTCCCACCTGGGCTCCTGGCTACATCGACTTTTCTCAGCAGTTTCCGAAGATCTATTTGGCTTTTACCAGTAGTAATGAAGACATTTTTAACTCGTGTTGCTAACACCCTGGAGTTGGGTTTCAGAGTAACACGATGCAGGTCAGAGACAGTAACTAGAGGATTCCGCTCCTTTGGTGGTGATGGTGCAAGCTTCTTCCTTTCTTCAATATTCTGTGTTTTCTTTAATTTTACATTGAGTAGATCTTTAACCGTTATATGCATAGGTCCATCTTTCTTTAATGGTTCAGTCTGAAGTGCTTTAGTAGTACCAGATTTTCTGAGGAGCAAAGGTGCCAGGGGTGGTGGAGGTGGAGGAAGAGGAGGGGGAGGGGGAGGAGGAGGGGGAGGGGGAGGATGACTGGCTGGCTGTGGCAGTGTGGGAGGAAGTACAGTTGGGGATTCTCCATGTGTTGTTGGGGCACAGGAAGGCACATCTGCACGTTTATCACTCAGGTAGCATGTATGACAACAGCTTGAATGAGAAGAATTTTCTGAGATGGTCT
>PVIH01015743.1:0-18834 GCA_004025045.1 Sigmodon hispidus
AGTGATACTCATTAGCATATGGCTGGTGATTGGCCCAAAATAATGGCTTATTAACATATTTGAGGATGGCATCGGATAGGTCCTTTCTCGATGCCTAATTAGCATAAGCACATCGGATTGGTCACTACTCGATGCCTAATTAGCATAAGCGGCAATAGAATGTTCCAGCAAGTTGTGCAAAGGCAAACCACGCCCTACACTAACCTCTGAGCCATCTCTCTAGCCCCAAGGACTTGCCTGTTTCAACTAGTCTCCAAACAGAGCAATGCCAACATCTGATGTTAAACTAGACATATCCCAACAAGTTAGTATTAATACACACAATTTTACAATTGAATGGAGTCCCTTGTGATGGTTGCATGCATACATCGTATGTTGATCACGTTCATTTTTCTACTGTGATTCCTCAATCTTCCCCACCTTGGCCATTCCTTCTAACACTCTCCAGACTACCTTTTTTGTTTGTTTGTTTCTGCATTTGAAAGAGAATGTGCAAGAGACACCCATTTTTCTGTGTCTACGTTATTTTGTTTATCATACTGTCCTCCAGCCTTGCTCATTTTACTACAAAAGGCAGAATTTTGTTATTTTTTTTTTGAGGCTCCATTGCATATCTATTACATTTCCTCTATCCATTCACATGTTGAAGGCACTTAGGTGACTTTCTGTTAGCTATTGTGTAAGGTGGAATATACCCTTTAAAATTAGAGTGGGTATTTCAGAGATAAAACAAGGATGGCAGTGAGGTAAGAAATGGCTGCTGTGGTATTTCACCAGGTAAGTGCAATTTACTTCATCAAATTCATTGATCCTTAGGACAATTTCTTAACCTGAAATACTCAGCTTAAATTGCTAGTGTTTGAAATTGGTTGTATTTAGGAACATCTATTATGATTCATTAAACAACCTGGTGACTGACAGAAAAATACTTCACAATTTAAAACATCAATACTAACTGATCATGATATCAGCACTAATCTTATTGATGCGTTTTTCTCTTTGAGCAGCATTTTGAAAAAATAAAAACTAGAATTTGAGTTTCATGAGCAATTAAAACAGAGAGACTTGGTTTGATGCCCTTTCCTTCACCCCCCCCCATGACGTTTTCCTGGCTGGTAGGTTTCCATTATAGGTACATACCTGCTGAAGGGGAGTATTTTCTCCTCTTGATCTGACAGGTGAACTCAGACCGTACTCCCACAGAGCTAGTATGGGTAATGACAACCACTGTTGTTAGAAATCTGCCTTTTCCATTTTCATGTCTAAAAACCTATGTTTTTAGAAATTATTCCTTTAGCTCTAAACTTTGATATGAAATCTGATGGTCCTTGGGAACTAATGACATGGTATATTCATTTTGTATTGATCCTAATATATTTAATTTACACGAAAAATTTCCACCTGTCAGATGAGTTTGTAGGGCACCTCTCATGGTGCCACGTTGCATTCACAGGCCATAAGGATAGCTAATCAATTCAAACACAAGTGTGATTCTACAAAAATCTTAGGGGAATGGTTGTAAACAGAATTTAGGATAGACATGTGTCTAGGAATCAAGACATACATGGAATTAATGAGTAAGTGACAGCTGCTCAAATCATTTCTGAAAACAACTAGAAACCAGTGCTGTAGGAAAGAGGTGTCTTTAGCTAAACAAGGCTCAGGTCCCTTCACTCACCTCACACCTAACACTTGCCATTCTGACTCCATTTTCTTGCTGTCAGAGAAGAGAGATCACACCCAGGATCTTGCTATGAGTCAATCAGTGAATCAGGGGGAATAACTCAGGAAATCCATCACAGCATGGACTGATGCCCATACCTCATCCCTGGCCTACAGGAAGGCACACTTGTCCTGCCCCCCCCCAGTGTTGGCACTGAGCTCCCCATGTTCTCTCTCACCAGGAGCAGTCAAAACACATTACAGTAACAAATGAGGGGCATCAAGATGGGAGATAGAATTAAAAAAAGAAAAAAGTGAGGAGCTTCAGAGTTAATTAGAATAGAAGGGTAAATAGTTTTGCTAACCCTAGAGGTGTAAGTAACCTACTTTTTATGGCTATGCATGCATCTAAAATCTTCTGTTCAATCCATTTGATTCCATTGTGCTCTGATTATTTGCTCAGCATTTGAAACACAATATTTTCTTTAAAGGCCCTAGCCTCCTTAAAATCTTCACTATATTTTCAAAACATATGATCTTGGGGTCTTCTTTGCTTTGCTTTTGCTTTAAAAAGAACCATAGTAAAAATGCTTTAAGCTTCTTTGTTTTTCGCTGTTTTCCTTTTATAGCCTAGTTAGCTTTAATATGCATGTACATCCCCTTCACCATTATTCTTGCCCAGTATGTGGGTGTTTTTCTTGGTTATAAATAAGTCAATTATTCTGATAATAACTAGATTCACATATTAACATCATAAAAACATTAATAAAAAGTTCATAATTTTCTAGAGAAAGTAGAAGTGACAACCTTTTTATAATTCAAATCAAGGTCAAAGGATGGTTTAAAATACATGAGTTATCACTGAATTATTCTGTTTTCAACACTCTCAGGTGACCCAACTGATCCATTATCAGGCTCACCATTCACTTCCCCTTCCAACTTCTATCTGCTCCCTTTCTGTGCTACATTTCTTTCTTTGTAGTGGATAGAACCAAAAATTTCTTTAAGCCCATTTAAAGTCACAAATTTTATTCTTGTGTCACAAAACTTGGGTGCCAAGTAATTTCATTAATAGAGCTTTAGGATGTGGTGCTCTGAAAATACCATTCAACTAGAAATCACAAGTTTAAACTCAGATTCTTTATAACATAAGCTAAGCATATGCTCTTAAGCATTCACTTACCCAGTGTTTGGTGAATGACCTTTAGAGATGTGGATGATCCAGAGCTGTTGTTTTAGACCTATTGTTCCTGATCATCCTGTCCTCATAGAGATTTTCTTTTCCTCTTGTTTTTCTTTAAATTGTTTTACACTAAGAATGTTATCTAATACATCAGAAATTACAAAAATAAAAGTATGCCTATCAACTTGCATGATTTTCTCTAGTAAAATATATCCTAAAGATAACTGGCTATATTGCTTTTGGAAGAAAAGTGGGATGATAGAGGGAGTATCTGATACAGAGATTATTATTATTAAACATCTATAACTAGAAAGAATCAAATTGTAGTGAATGGATCCATTCTTAGCCAGCTACTGTGTTCTAAAATATGAATCTTTATTTACATGCTAAAAAGCCCTATCATATCTTCTTGACTCTTTTAAAGAGTAACCAGTAGTTGCCAGCCATTTTCTTTTGATTACAACCTAAATTTATGCTTTCTGAAAACTGATTTGAGCATAAATTACTATATTTCCTGATTCTAAGATACCATCTTGAATGGAGAGCAAAAAATACTATCCCACTGACTGAATCCACTGATTATAAGACATGCTGCAGTTTTACAACTTTAAAAGCAAAAGAAGAATGCATTTTGAAATCAA
This sequence comes from Sigmodon hispidus, assembly GCA_004025045.1. Lineage (NCBI taxonomy): Eukaryota > Metazoa > Chordata > Mammalia > Rodentia > Cricetidae > Sigmodon > Sigmodon hispidus. Next base: position 3,487 of record PVIH01015743.1, read on the forward strand.
AGATATAACAAGTATTTTTTTCTTGCAAGAAATAAAGCTTCATTCTGTGGTCCTTGGTTTACAAGTAAATTCTGGTGATCTTTTTTTTCTTTCATTTAAGTGTGTGGGACAGACATGGGACATTTCAGCTGATTTCTATTAAGACTAAATGAAAGGACTGATCTCTCCGCAGTGAAAAAATGTCAGCTCTTCAAATGGTTTCATTAGAATCTCTTGGTCTCCTGCCTGCCAAATACAGGTTGTGCTGCCTCCAGGCCAACCTTTCAGTGTGGGCATTTTGTTGTCTGTACTTGACTATGGTATATTTTTGCTGTTTTTCATTTCACTCAAAGGTGTGTCAAAGCCCAGGCAGAACTTTTAAAAGGAGCAAAAATATTATTATTATTTAAATTATTAGTATTTAACTATCACACTGGCTTAATTGGCTGATCACTAGAGATAAATTCTTGTCCCATTGCCAGAGCATCCACAAATTGCCCAAGCCACACAACTGTCATCCACACTCAGAGGGTCTAGTACAATTCCGTGCTGAACTTTTGCAGCCCATTCCCTATATAGGGATATATAGAGGTATATCCCTATAGAGGGATATCAGCCTTGATACGGGGAGGAGGAGCTTGATCCTGCCTCAACTTGATATCTCAGACTTTTCTGACTCCCCATGGGAAGCCTTGCCCTCTCTGGGGAGTGGAGGGGGGATGGAAGCTTGGGGTGAGTGGGAGGAGAGGACAAAAGGAAAACTGTGCTTGGTATATAAAATGAAAAAAAAAGCTACAAAACATTAAAAAGTTTGGCTGATCATCATTCCCATTCTTCATTTCATGAAGTGAGTGGCTAATTAGATTAGTGTTTTGTCATTGCTTCATTGTTTCCCAGAGTGTCAGTTAAATGGCCAATCACACCAGAATTTCTTGGTACTCACAGAAATGATGATTTCCAGGGCTGGAAAAATGGCTCAGCATATAAGAGCACTTGTTGTCCTTCCAGAAGACCCAAGTTGGGTGCACATCCAACTGTAACTCCAGTTCTAAGAGATCTTACAGCCTCTTCTGCTCTCTGTGGAGATCTACACACACACACACACTAATTTGAGGCAACTATAAGAAATTGTGATTCCTTGGCTCAACAGCAACTGTTTATCTTTATGTGTCAAAGGTTGAGCCCTGGAATAAGTATATCTAGCAAGTTCTCCAGGAGACTCTTGTTTACTGAGGTTTGATAAATTTTTTCTTTGTAATACAGCATGAAAAGTGCTAGATACTGCCTTAGCTTGAATTTCCTCTAAGAGTAGGGTGATCTTAAGCAAACTGGGTCAACTGTTTGTGCTCTAGTTTCTTTTTGGCAAAATAGAATATTAGTGGCTCCTATATAGGAATGCTTCAAGGTAGAATGGGTGAGTCTATAAACACCACCTAAAGCAGTGTTAGTTATTTCGTAGAACTGATATACATGATTTTGTTAATAAATATCCAAAACAGAAAAAAAAAACCAGACATTCATTTAACAAATACTAAATGAGTGCTTACTACATTCCAGGCATGTGGCCCAACCCCAAAATGCTTGCATCCTATCAAATAGTAAAATGCCAATGCACACACTTAGAATAAATATGATTTTGACTTTTCTTTCAGTAATAGTAAGGATGAATACTCTCTACCTTTTTCACAAAGGAAACAAAGACACAAAGTGGCCACAAAGGTAGCCTATGGGTAATGGAGTCATTAGTAAACCAACCAGCTACCACCACAAAACCATTTCATTGCCCTATTCTACTAGGGATACTCCAATAGAGGGAACACTTCACTGACCAAATGCCAAGTAGACTCTTGGCTAAATAATATAAAACATCCAGGCTTTTAGCTGCAGTGTACGTTCGGGCTTCTTACTCATGTGAGAGTTGGGAGAAGGTTATTCTTCCCTGAGGGCTTGGCATAGATGCTATATTCACATTTAGTAGAAGCTTAAAAATGTATTTTAAATAGATGCAAGTTAGATCCATATTTAATTGCTGATTAAATTCTGGTGATTGAAAGATAAGACAGCTGGCTGGTGCAAACAGCCCCAGCTGGAGCTCTTTTAAGTCTATAGTCAGTATCAAGTAGGCAATCTGATGGGCAGGCATTTTGGGTTTAGGCTGTTTTTCATTTTTTTTTTTTTCTCCTCTTGAACGTAGAAAGTTCTTTAGGGTGTGGCACCATAAATAGTACCTTGTTTTTACAAGGAGCCTCTCCCTAAGATGTTGACATAATCTATCCACACTGGCTCATTTTCAGTTTGGGATTCACAGATAGAGGTGATGACTAAGAACCAGGATGACAATAGAATTAAATGTAAGTTCTAGAATGCCATTCATCAGTAAGCAGAATGGATTTTGAAATTACAGTAAGAAGAGATCACAACAGGGAATTCATCACTTTGTTTCCAAAGATAATTATCTTTTTTATGTCTACCTTTAAAATACTTGAGAAGAATGGTAAGAGAGGATATTTTTAGATTTCTGAGGTACAGTGCTTGAATATGTATGTTGTCTATCATAAAATACTAAATTGTATAGAGGAGATGAGAATATTAGAATTTCCTTTTGCTATAGGCATTTAAGTATACAGTTTGACATTATTTCACTATGAATTGCATTAAAATTTATAAAATAGACAAGCTTTTTTTCACTATTTAGAGAATACTTTATTAGTTTTTGTAATCAAACTCACATAGATAAGACCTCACATATTTAATACAGTGTGTTACCCCTGTATAAGTGGAAAAAAAATTAAGTTCAGCATTTCTAGATCAATATGGCTGTTAATTTCTGTACAATGTCAACTCAACATAGTAAACTGAGATACTTTTTTCCAAAGTTGACAGCACAGCAAAATTTCCCAACATTCAAATTATATATATAATATATGTACTTACATTTAAGACAACTTTATTTTTAAAAAGTTATCAGGACTTTTAGATATCTAGGAAATATTTACACATAAAACACATTTTAAAATTTAAACCTAATGTAAATGAAATGTTATGAAGTGTAGGTGCTTTTTAAAAAATATTTTTATTTATTCTTCGAAAATTTCACTCATGCATACTATGTATTTTGTCCTTATCCACTCCCATTGCTTACATCAACTCTGTCAAAGCCTCCTCACCTTGTACTCCCTTCTAACTTCATGTCTTTAAAAACAAAACAAAACAAAAACAAAAACCTTCTGAGCCTAATTAGTGCTTCCTGTGAATATAGGACTGTGTACTGGAGCGTGGTCAGCCTACCAAGGACCACATCCCAGGAGAAAACTGACTCTCCTTCTGTAGCCGTCAGCTGCCTATAGCTATGAGTAGGGATTTGAGATCTTCTCCCATTAGTGCTAGAATGGAGACAAGCTTGATACTGTGTAGATGCTGTGTAGGAACCCACAGCTGCTTCAAGTTCACGTGTGCTTTCCCTGTGTTGTCCAGAAGACACTATTTTGTGGCAGTCTAACCCAACCTCTGTCTTTTCCAGTCTTTCCACCCCACTTTCCATGATGTGCCTGGAGCCTTAGGGAAGGAGGTAAAACAAACACCCCATTTAGGAATGAGCTCCACAGCCTCTACACTTTGACCAGTTGTGAGTCTCTGTATTAACTGATGTCCTCTGCAATAATAATAATGATAATGATAATAATTTCTCTGATGGACTAATCTTAGGGTGTAAAGATCAATGTTTGGAAGTGTGATGGTTTGAATAAAAATGGGCTCATAGATTTGTATATTGTAATATATATATATGTTGTATTGCTTAGCCCCTACCGATAAACTATTTCAGAAAGATTTGTAGGTATGTCCTTGTTGGAAGAGGTTTGTTACTGGGGGGTATGAGCTTTGAGATTTCAAATGTCCACACCAGGATCAGTCTCTCTCTCTCTCCTTTTCCCTCTCCTTCTACCTTCTTTGTGTATGTGTGTGTGTGTGTCTGTCTGTCTGTCTGTGTGCTGCCTGTAGTTCATAATGTAAAGTTCTCAGCTACTATTTTAGCACCATGTCTGCCTTCTTGCCATCATGCTCCTTGACATGATGATAATGGACTAACCCACTGAAAGCCCCTAATTAAATGTTTTTGCTTATAAGAGCTGCGCCTGTCATGGTTGAAGAGTTAAATAGATTTTAATTTATTTGAAAATGAACAGTAGGAATGAAAGAAGGTAAGAGAGCATGTTTAGGGCAAAGGCAATGTTTACTTTATAATTTTTTTCTTAAGTATATTATAGAAACCAAAGTCATGGTTGCCCTTCACAGCAACAAAACAGTAACTAAGACAGGAAGGCAGTTTGATACTCTGACCATTTAATAAATTATTAATAATAGCTTCCCCTTGGAGTTTGTTCCTTTCCCAGCCACAGGTTTTGGCTGAGTTCACAGTACTAGACAGGAGTTCTGTACTCTGTGAGTGTGTTTTAAATGCAGTCAGAAAGTGGTTCGTGGTCCTCCATAACATTCATGCCATTGTTGTACTAATGTATATATCCAGCCCTGTGTATTACTGTAGTTCACAGTGTTCAGAGCCCAGCTACATGTAAAACAACTATTTTAGAAGCTTCATATAGAGATATTCTGAATGGAGTTACCATATATTGGGAGATAACACTTTCCCCAGACACTAAGTTTTATACACACACACACACACACACACACACACACACACATACACACACACATACTCATGTACATGTGAGCATGATGACTCAGTGATGAAAAACTCTTGTTCTTCCAGAGGACTGAGGTTCAATTTACCAAATCTGCACTGTGGCTCACAACCATGTAGCTCCAATTCAATGGGAGCTAACATTCTCTTCTAACCTCCCCAGGCACAAGACACACATGCAGTACACATGCATACACACAGGCAAAAACATGCATACACATAAAATAAAATATAAATTTAATATAAGTAACCCAGTATCAGGTTTAAGATTCCTCCATTAAATTGTTGGTCCTAAAGAACAGAAGGCTTGCTGTCACTCTTGGCTTTCGACCAGAACTTGATGTTAAGATCCTATTGCTGGCTGACTGTGTTCCACATACCTTACATCCCAGCATTTGGCAGGCAGAGGCAGTTGGATCTTTATAATGTAGATCAGCCAGATCTACATAGTAAGCTCATTGCCAGTCAAGACTACATAGTGAAACCTTGGGTCCCAAGATTTTAGGAAGTGATTTTTATATAGAGATACAGCTGAGTCTAGGTAGAACCAGTTTTACCCTGGCTCTCACAGTCTTTAGAGATCTACATTTTCCCATGAGCTCCTCTGTATTTTAAACTTATCTATTTTAAACATTAAATGGGTAACACAAAATCCATTTGCATAGTAGGCAAAGCTCACTGACCACATGTTCCCTTTGGCTCAGTTTGGTTTAGTTCCCTTTGGTTCCTAAAATATACTCGAGAAAAAAAAAATTAAATAGTAAACATTGCCTTTGCTCTTCCCTCCTTAATTTCTATTGTTCATTTTCAAATAAATTAAAATCAACTTAACTCTTTAAGGATCTTCAATGCCCATAATCAGCTGTATATTCTTTAATAGAATTTTAGGATCTTTTTCTTCCTTCATGCTTCTTTCTCCTTTGCATGTGCTGGTCTTCCATGAGATGTTCTTGCTGGTTCGCCCTCTGTTGAACTTGGACTCCATCTAGAATACTGTGTACTGTCTGAAGCCCTTCAAGTGATGTTTACACAGCTTACCAGAACACTGAATACAGGAAGAACTTAATCATAAAACTATTGTTATAATTGATACAGGGTGAACTATTTTGGCCCAGTGGATATATTAAAAGTAAATTCAAGAAGTATTATTGAGGCCTTTCTGTGTGCCACTCGGTTAGGTATTAGAGTTATGAAAATTTAAAATATCATTCTCTTCAAATTGTTTCAGCCTGAATTAGACATGCCACCCACAGGAACAATAGGAAGGCATTAATAGAGTTTGGTGGAAGATGCAGATGAGAACTTGAATAAGGAAAGAATGGGAAAGTAATTTAGAGGAGAAATACATGGGATGATTGTAAGAAGTAGATACTTTTCACATGAGGCATGGGAAGTAGTAGCATTTTAGGCAGAACAAAAGAATTTCAGACAGAGGATTATAGTGTTTATGTAAGGAAGACTTGTACATTGTTTCCTAAGATTGAAAGTTCATAGCAGTGCAGACACAGGCTTAAATTATCACTGTCACCCTATGTTATATAAATTTGGTCATGAAAATCAGTTTCCTGGGTCTTCCTGTCATGACATAGAAGCCTGTCAGCTCAACCATTATTGATTCAACTAGTGTACTTCAAGTCTCTTCAAGCCAGTTTAAAGGACTGTTGCCACCCAGTGAGACCTTGTATTAGAAAATGAATAAATATATCATTGTTTGAGAGAATTTTGACTAGTTCCTTTGCTCAAATTAGGTACTTGCCCACACTCCTCTACCTGCACTCTGTTGTGTAAGCCTCAACATGTACTTCATATTTTTAAATTAAATCAGGGAAATTTTGTTAGAGATAATTAGTAGAACTAGGATACCTATTTTAAGTTTTGTGTTTATAGTGTTTAGACTTAGAATATAAATTAATGATGAATTCTGATTAGTTTATCTCTAGGCAATATTGTAACATTACATGGCTTTTCACAGGTCTCTAAGAGTCTCTCCTGCTGTTTTAACATCCCCATAAGAAATTATGTTTTATTGAGGAAAAATAATGCTGGAGAGATGGCTTAGGGGTTAGGAGCAAAGGCTGTTCTTTCAGAGGACCAGGGTTGAATTCTCAGCACCCACATGGCAGCTCACAACTGTCTATAACTCCCATTTCAGGAGATCTGACAACCTTCACACCAATGCACATTTAAAAAGAAATAAACAGAAAAAAATATCATTCTGCCTATTGTTACAGACAGACAAATACATGAGGACAATGCTATAAAGTATAAAACTTTTGAAATAGGAAAGTGTAGAATTATATATACCTAAAAAGATAAAAAACTAGTCACAGATTTTAGTGTTTACCAGGATTAAAACAGCATTAAAAACCTTTGTTTGTTTAGTTCTCCCAATCTGTGGTTTCACCAGCAAAGCAAACCTCCTTGGGGCTGATTGAGTCAGCTCTTGAAAAGGCGGTGAGCCATGCGACTGCCATTCACAGCTGTCCCCATTAAATTCTTTCTCAGAATTAGGTCATACATGGGCACCAGCTGAGGGAGGCACAAAGTGCCTCTCAAAATGATTGGGATAACTGTTGGTGCTTTCCACATTGCTTCTCTCCTCTTCCCATCTTTTCATGTAGCATTTTTCTTCATTGGTATACTTGTCAATGCAACCAAAGGCCTTGCTTTGCTCTGAACGTCTTTTGGAGTAAAGGCTACAACATTACAAACCAACTGAAGGCCAGAATATTCTTTTGTGTCTTGACAACTCACGTGTCTATATACTTAGCAGAGGGCTGGCCATGCTAATATTCAGTAACTCTATTACTATTTCTTAATTAAAAGTGAATGATAATGTTTTCATTGGACATTTTACAGACCTGAAATAATTGCTGAGCCCTGAATGTGATTAATAATGTTATATAGTTTTGAATGTTTATATTTTAACTTGTTATGTAATTGTATTGTATATATCTGAATATATTTATAAATATATTCCCATAGATTATTTCTACTTTCACATGAGTCTCAGTCTATAGTAGTAGACTGAGAGAATAGAAACATCTTTCTAAATAAAAAATTTATTACCTTACATAGTTATGATTTTGTGTTAAGATATGATATCCACTCTTGGATTTTTTTCAAGAATAAAATACATTAATTATAATCATCATGTTATATAAGAGATCTCTTAGCTTATGCTTTCTAACTAACTAAAATTTTGCATGCTTGGACCATACTCAAGTGTGTCCATCAATTATTGGAGATTCTACTATGAATGAAATCATTTAGTATGACTAACTCTCTTTCATGTTTTCTAATATTTCTTCTCCTTTTAGATGTTCTTTGAATTTACAAAAGGATTAAAGATTATGCCTCTTTGCATTAATGGTGGAACACATCTGTTGGGAAGGCTCTAGTGTGCTAAGAGAATCTGGCACTGAACTCTGTAACTGGGGAAGAAAACTACATTGTGCTGTTGGATCATCTCTACTGCCTCAACAGCAATTTTGTTTCTGTGTGCTGCAGATCCCTGTGGCCAAAACTCTTGTCACTATGTTCATTTCTGACATTTCACTGTAGCCACCATTTTAATAATAGTGTGAATGGCTCTTTGTTCCTCAAATGATAATTTCTTTCCAGAGTCTAGTAAGGAAATGTGGTTGCAGTCTCTCTATACACTCTTCAACCTCCTTTTAAAGAATAGATTTTATTCTCCCATTCATTATTGAATCTTGCAAGGGACAGTGAGCAGGGAGTCCTAAGTACTATTCTCATTCATTAGGTCCTTTGCCTCCTCCTGTTCCTAGTCCAAGAAACCTTCCCACTATATATCAGACAACACTACTCATGGGATTGAAATCTCTTCTTTCCATAATGATTAGTATAGAGGAATAAAAACACATTGGTTTTAATATTTTCCAAGTATTATATATGTCAGATTCATTTTACTCAGGAGAGTGCTAAAGCTCAAATTGGTTAAAGTAACTTGCAAAATATCAGAGCCCTGATTCAAAGCCTGGCTATAAAGCATAATGAGAGCACCAGATGGCTTAGAATTTTTAGTGTTTTAAGCTTCTCAGATCTTCTTGCAAGCTTTAAACACCAAGTATTGCTTATCAAATTCAAAATATAATTTGGTAGTAGTTCTCCAATCTCATTTAATGTTCGGCACATAGACTAAAAGCAATTGCCCTAATTAATTATTTTTACAAACCACACTGTAAAAATGAATTAATGATTAGATGAAATTAAAATATAACTGAGACAAGCAATTCTGCTACTTTTCACCCATGGAGGGTGAGGCCTTTGTTTCAGTGAAGTATTATGTGTGATGTCAAAAATACAAAATTATCACTTTAAAATGTGTTTGACTTAATTTTTAAAAAGAGCAGAGAAGTGTTTAAAATTAAAACCACTGGTTGAAGGACTAATGAACTGGAATATATATTATTTAAAACATAATTGACTTTGAGTTTTTAATATAAAATATCTTTTTCTGAAAAGAAGTTATAAATATGACATTTTCAATGTGCATAACAATTATTTTTAAAAGAGATTTTTTTAACCTCCAGGTTGTTCTAGAATGCTAGAAATAATATCTCAAAAATAGTCATAATTTGGACTATGTCTGGCTCTTTAATCAGTGTCCAATGCATCCTGACTGTCTCTTTAAATTAATGACGCATGCTCTTTTTGTACATGTCCTTCTCCAGCCAGTCATCTTAGTAGCCTCAAAGCACCCACCACTCTCCTAGAGATGCTTCTAGTTAAGGCTACCTGTATCTAGCAAAACTCCATTACCACTAATGCTCTTGTAGGAAATCCTCTGCTTATCGACGACCATATACAGATCCAAAATCCACAAATGACCGATGCTTCTGTCTCATGGTGTCTGCTATTTCTCAAGGAACCTGCCATTTTTCTACCTAGGTGATTGAATGGGTATCAGTACTAGTCATGACCTGATCTTAGGACATGATGGAGATTTTATTGAGGTCACTCTTTTATATACATCATGCTTTTTATGTTGTTTTGTTTTTCAATGTAAAAAGGTATGAGAGTAGCAGAGGGATGAACTAAAGATAGATAACACACTATAAGCAAAATTTTCTCTGTGATACTGAACTCATTATCTATCATACAAATCTTCCTCAACTCTTTCCTTCTCTATCTTACTTTTCCAGGGAGTTTTTCTTTCCTTATGCAACATGGCCTCTATGAGCAGGTTTTGAGGGAAGACTTCTGCTCTCCTTATTCCTGACCTTCTACTCATGTTTACCACTGCCTGCCTGAAATCTGTTTGATATCTCACATCTCCCTTGAATTCAATGTCTGAATTAAATGCATCATTTCCATTGATCTTCTATCTAGTTTACCTGTTTCAATAAAAAGAATCACATTTACCCAGTTACCCATTTAGAAACTAAGCATTTCCCATGTCATTTTCCTCAAACTCAACAATACTCGTTTCTATCTTCTCATAAATCCTGATCTCCTGCTTCCTGAGTGTATTGTAAGTCTATTTACATCTTGTTTATACTCTCTTAGCTCAGGGCATTATCTCCTGCCAAGATTTCTGAAATACAGATCTTGGGAGATGGTTCAATAAATAAAGAACTTGCCATAAAGCCTTGAGGACCTGAATTCAGATCTTTAGCACCTACATAAATTATTGAGCATGGTTGTGTGTCTGCAATCCTAGTACGGAGGATACAGAGATACCAAAATACATTGGGCTCAATAGTCAACCAGTTGAGAAGAATCATCAAACTCCAGGTTCAGTGAAAACCTTTGTCTAAAAAAATTATGTGGGCAGTTACTGAATCAGGCACTACAGCAGATCATCCTCAGATCCCCATGTATATGCATACTCTACTTACACTTACACACACAAGCACAGGAACACACACGACAAACATAAGCTTTCTACAACAACCTCTTGATCATTCTCCCTGTCCTCTTCCTGCTGTTCCTTCATGTAAATTCTTCACTTAAAACTTCTAAATTTTTCTTTGTTTGGACCTAGCCAGGCCACAAAAATGTCTTTTCTCTTTTGATACTCTTATTATCTCTCTCACCTCTGGAATTTTCCAAGTACCAATTCCTTATACATAGAAAGACTGCTACCTCTTATCCAATGTGTGACCAAATTATGTTTGGTCCAGAGCAGAATACCTTAAAAATCTCATGACAAACAAATTCTCTGAACATATTTATCCTCTACTGAACAAGTTTGCCTCATTCAACATTTAGTCGGTGTTTTATAAGTAGAAAACTGAACTGAAACCAATATATACATATAAACCTACAAGATTTGTTTTTAGGTCCTGGCCATGTCCAATGCATGTCTGTTTCTGGCATCACAGGATGGGGCTCCCTGACAGGGTAATGTCATCCTCTTTGACTTGTGTGGCACCCTGAAGATGCAGCCAATGCCAAGGGCAGGATGGCAAACAGTGCACTAAGGAGAGCAATGTATACCTTTTAACCAGCCAAATCCCTGGAATGAAACCTGGCATGAGTAGAGAGGCAGATGTCACTGTCAGATTGCTCCATCATCCTTGATGTGACCTACCAGAAGGTGTTCTGATTGCATCTCTAAAAGACTGAGTAATTTTTACAAGTTGGGACAGTGAAAAGGAGAAAATAATTTTATGACTTGGCAAGACCCACGATGTATACTCCACCTAGAAGCAGACCTGGAATCTCCATGGCTGCGGAGAGCATCTGGCTGCCATCTACAGGAAGCTGGGAGCAAGCCAGCTTTGATAATTACAGTCAGCTTGCCCACCTTCCTGCATCACTTCAGTCAGATGACACATATTCGCTTCTGTTCAAAAGCATGTCATGCAGAATTGCTAGAAAATTCTGTAAGGCAACTGTCTTACCCTAGAAATAGTCACAGCTAGTGGATAAATGAAAGAAAACAATTGCACAGAGAATTCAGAATAATGCCTTCAAAATGATAAGTTAGGAGATGATAAAATTGCTAATTATTACTCAAGCAAATTTAAGCATTTTAATTTCATATAACACACAATGTCTTTCTAGTTTATAAAATGAGAAAATACTTATTTTAATTTGGTCTAATATTTTGATTTTGTGTTATTATAATTAGATATTTTAAAACAAATATGATCTGACACATATGAACCCCATACAAAAAAGAGATCTTTGTCTGGTACAGGTTAGATCTTATAGAGTCTAAAATATAATTACTATATCAGATAAGCATCAATTATATATATTTTAAAATATTATATTACTTTGTAATATACACATTATTTCATAATAGTAATATTTATATATACCAATTGTGTATATTTTACAATATTGTTTTATTTCTTAACACACATATTATTTCACAAAATTTATAGACACATATAATGTTGTGAAATAATTATGGAACAGAAGATTTCCCCTTTATTTAAACTTCTCTTAGTTTCTATGTTTAAGGGATTCTACATAATTTTATTAAGAAGTTTGATAGTATCAACCATTTTTTGAAAAGGTAGTTTTATTCTTCCATGCTATTTATAGTTTGTGGGAGGAAATGTTCTAAGGTTGATTGCTCTTTCAAAAGGAACCAAGACTCCAGAGGAAATGTTTAGGAAAGTTTGTTGACCAGTAATAACCAGCACCTGTATGCACTTTGTCACATTCTTGGGAAAGGTCTATGTAGTTTGCCTATATTGACACACTTAGTCTTTATAAAAACTCACTTAGATGGGGAATATTAAAATTTCTACTTCCATGAACAAAGAAACTGAAACTTCCTCCAGTTAAAGTAAGATAAGAGTTTCCCAAGGTCACAGCTAACACAGGAAAGAGACAGAATTCAAACAACTCAGAAGTCTACCACTGGCCTTCTAAAACACCATGAGGAAAAATTAATCTTTTAAAAAAGAGTTAAGTATCCCCCCCCCCCGAAAATTTGGTGCCTGACCACAATAATGACAATTCTAATATTCTTATAACAAATTCCTGTTTAACCAGCCTAAATCAGCATCTGTTATTTACAGCACACCAATGACACATCAGACCAAGAATAGTTTACCGATTCTTTTCAGTTATTTCGATAGAATAACCATATGAGCATTACTGCCATGAATAAAACAATAATCCTATAAAGAAGAAGATAAAATGAGAAAAGAAATGTATGATAAAATTAAGCAAAATATTGAAGAAAAGATGTAGACCAGATCTGGCAGCACATAGTGGTAATGCCAGCACCTGGGATATAGGGACAGGAAAATCAGGCGGTCAAGATCCTCATCAGCTACATGGAAAACCTAAGTTTAGCCTGCGCTATAGAACACTCGGTGCGGGAGGCCATGGAAGTATACTGCAGGTGACAACTAGTATTCAACAGGTTGACCTACCAGACAACTCTCTGATGGGAGACCCCACTTGACAAGGACTGTGGGGTCACTGACTATAAATGACTGCTTGTTTCTGTCTGTAATTTCTCTCATGTGCTACTACATTTATTCCCTTAAAGCAGTTATGAGTATTTTTCCCACTGCTCATGTGTTTATCTCATGTATATATTCCATCTTTAGGTACACATACAGCTGTGGATGGTCAGGAAGATGATTCCTGCTTAAATTGTATAATTTTGATGAATAGAAATAACACTAAATAATACTGAATAAATTCAAAACAGATTAGCTTCCCCTGCAGAGAATACACAAGAACAAGTTCTCAAAGTGTCTCTTAAGCCAAGGTCAGACATGGAGCAACTTTGGTAAACATAACCCCTGCAGTAATTGACTTTCTGCATATACTCCTAACCTCAAGGTTCAGCCAACTAACGGTTTATTGTTTAAGTCCTGAATTTCAGTGTCACTCTATCTAAGAATGCTAGCCACTCAGAGTTACATGCATATTTTACTCACTATGCCCAATCAGTGCAACCTCCCCAGCCTGAGGAAAAAAAAATGTGTGACTTATTGTATGCTATTAGACTGGGTTGGACCCCGAAAATGAATCATATCATTGTCTAAAGTTGGGCTGTTAGAATGTGTGTATGCTGAAAGGGAGACACAGCTGAGTGTGTAGAGAGAGAAGTGTGAAATAAGTGTAAGAGATGTAGAAAGAAGTGTAAAAAGATGTAGCTGAGAGGAGAAAAAAACTATAGAGAGATGTGTAAACTTATGTATTTATTGATTAATTGATTGATTGATCGCATACTATGGAGGTGATCTTGGAATAGGCTCTCCCAAAGACCAATAATAGCCCTGTTTCAAGGACAAGAAGCCAAGCATGCAACATGCACATGGTTGAAATTCTTAAAAAGATAAACAAAGATTGATTTTCAGGTTAAGTATCTAGGCTATCGCTCAAAATAACATTCCTGAAATTAAAAACATTAAAACTGTTCTGGCCACTCAAACTACACAAGAATCAAGGAGAAACAAAAACCAAACAATAGCTGGGGATAGGTTTACCACCAGCCAGTTGTCTGTGCCAGAATAACTGAACAAACACAATTGTATATCTACATGCACATAACAAATTAAAAATATTAAATGCTGTATTTTGAAAATAGAGGTCTTGCCTCAAATGCCTAAAAGATACTCACCATCAACAAGCCAGCAAATGAGCTCCCTAAACTAAAAATTATACATTCACAGATTACAAAACTACAGTTTAAGAATAAAATTAGCCTGGCTGTTTAAACATACCCTAAAGAAGATAGATAAAAATATGCATGCTGCCCTGAGAAGAGTACAGGTCTCAAGGTCACAACACTTGACAAAGACTAAGCAGCCTGTATTTAGGTATGTGTGTGTGTGTGTGTGTGTGTGTGTGTGTGTCTGTGTGCTTATATATGTAACATTAACTAAAGGAGAAAGGGCCATAAATTTAAAAGAGAGAATGGAGGAGAGGTATAGAAAGTTTAGAGGGAGGAGAGGGAAGTGAAAAATATTGTGTGATGATCTCAAAAAAGATTTAATAATAAAAATAAATAACAACAGTTTCCAACTTAATAAAAGTTAAAAATTAAAAATGAATAAATAAAAATGAATAAATAAAAAACCCAAGAAAACCAAACTATAAATTCTTTCAGGGCAGTCTTCACTAGCACTGGGTGACTGGAACATGCATGTCTCATTCACAGAGAGTATCAATGGAATTCCCTTTCACTGAGATGTCAGTTGTGACTTCAAAGACACTGTTGCTCACTGCTGAGCTTGAAAATTTTTGGGAGGGAGGAAAATGGTGGGAATGAAGAATCACCACACCAACCTAGGGGTAAAGTTTCATGAATTAGCATGATATTAACAGGAAAATGATGCTTGAGTTACCTAGACAGAAATCTATGAAAATTAGGGAGCCTGAAGAACCACAGGCATTCCCTGAACAGGAGCTTTGTGGTCCTCCCTTACTACTCTTGTTTAAAGTCTGGAAAGTGTTTACAAAGCATTTCTGTAGTTTCAGTTTTAAAACTCACTGCTCATTAAACTAATTTAAGAAAACAACAATTTATTCTTGTCTAAGAAGAAATGTATACAAAAAGACTTTTGTACAATTAATTTAAATTTGTTAAAGATGCTTTCATTTTTTGTAGCTTTAGATAAATACATTGGCAACAGTATAGTGGAAGGTGTGTTTAGCTTTAGGTAATCATTTGTTTAGGTTCTTCCTTTGTTAAAAACATTTCTTCCTGAAAATAAGAGACA
>PVIH01015743.1:24904-48585 GCA_004025045.1 Sigmodon hispidus
AAAGAAATAGAAGAAAATACAAACAAAAAATTGGAAGAGATGAACAAATCTATGAAAGAAACATGCCAGGAACTAAAAGCTGAAATGGAAGCAATAAAAAAGGCACAAAATGAGGCAAAGATGGAAATAGAAAATCTGAAGAAAAAAGCTGGAACCACAGATACAAGCATAACAAACAGAGTTCAAGAGATGGAAGATAAAATCTCTGAAGTGGAAGACTCAGTAGCTCAAATAGATATATCAGTCAAAGAAAATAGTAAAACTAAAAAAGCCATAACTCAAAATGTTCAGGAAATCTGGGACACTATAAAAAGACCTAATTTGAGAATAATAGGAATAGAAGAAGGAGAATACCAGCTCAAAGGCACAGATAATGTTTTCAATAAAATCATAGAAGAAAACTTCCCTAACCTGAAGAAGGAAATGCCTATAAAGGTACAAGAAGCTTACAGAACACCAAATAGATATGATCCAAAAAAAAAAAAAAGTCAGCGTGCCACATTATAATCAAGCCACAAAACATACAGAACAAAGAAAACATTTTAAGAGCCGCAAAAGAAAAGGACCAACTCACATATAAAGGCAGACCCATCAGAATAATGTCTGACTATTCAATGGAAACGATGAAAGCTAGAAGGGCTTGGTCAGAAGTTATACAGACGCTAAAAGAGCATGGCTGCCAAACTAGAATACTATACCCTGCAAAATTATCAATCACGATAGATAGAGTAAACAAGATATTTCATGACAAAGTCAGACTGAAAAAATATCTATCTACCAATCCAGCACTACAGAGAGTATTAGAGGGAAAACTTCAACTTAAGAACCCCAGATACACCCACAAAATCACAAACAACGAATAAGTCCACAGAAGAATACCCTAGAGAAAGGAAATACAAACAAGTTACCACCAAAAATGGTAGGAAATATGAATCAATGGTCACTAATTTCCCTTAATATCAATGGTCTCAATTCTCCTATAAAACGTCACACACTAACAAGATGGATACAACAACAGAAGCCATCCTTCTGTTGCCTAGAAGAAACACACCTCAACCACAAAGACAGACACAGGCTTAGAATAAAGGGTTGGGAAAAGATTTTCCAGTCAAATGGTCCTAAGAAACAAGCAGTGGTTGCAAGCCTAATATCTAACAAAGTAGACTTTAAGCTAAAAGCAATTAAAAGGGAACAAGATGGTCACTACTTATTCATCACAGGAAAAATTGGTCAAGAGGAGATTTGAATCTTAAATATTTATGCCCCTATTTTAGGGCACCTACTTATGTAAAAGAAACACTGCTAAATCTCTAATCCCACATCAATTCTTAGACCCTAACAGTGGGAGACTTCAATACCCCACTTTCAACCCTGGACAGATCAACCAGACAGAGCCTCAACACAGAAATAAGGAGTCTGAAAGAGGTTATGATGCAAATGGATTTCATAGATATCTACAGAAGCTTCCACCCAAAGGCAAAGGAATATACATATTTCTCAGCTCCTCATGAAACTTTATCCAAAATTGACACATAATTGGTCATAAAGTAAATATCAACAGATACAAAAAAAAAATGGAAATAATCCCTTGTAACATATTGGACCACCAGGGCCTAAAGTTAGAGTTCAACAACATTAAAAAATCAAAGAAAGCCTACCAACTCATGGAAACTAAACATCACTCAGCTGAACCATCTTTGGGTCAAGGAAGAACTTAAGAAAGAAATCAAAGTCTTCCTAGAATTCAATGAAAATGAATCTACAACGTATCCAAACTTGTGGGACACAATGAAAGCAGTCTTAAGAGGAAAATTCATAGCGCTAGATGCCTACATAAAAAACCTAGAGAAATCCCACACTAGAGACCTAACAGCTCAACTGAAAGCCTTAGAACAATTAGAAGCAAACTCACCTGGAAGGAGTAGATGGCAGGAAATAATCAAACTTAAAGCTGAAATCAATTCAATTGAAACAAAAAGAATAATACAAAGAATCAACGAATCTAAGAGTTGGTTCTTTGAGAAAGTTAACAAGATAGATAAGCCCTTACCCAAACTAATCAAAAAACAGAGAGAGAGTGTTCAAATCAACAAAATCAGAAATGAAAAGGTGGACATAACAACAGACCCCCAGGAAATACAGAGAATTATCAGATCATATTTTGAAAATCTGTATTCCACAAAAATGGAAAACCTAGAAGAAATGGACAGCTTTCTGGACAGGTACCATCTACCAAAATTAAATGAAGATCAGATTAATTACCTATAACCCTTAAGGAAATTGAAACTGTCATTAAAAACCTCCCCAAAAATAAAAGCCCTGGTCCAGATGATTTTAGTGCCGAATTCTACCAGACAGTCAAAGAAGAATTACTACCATTACTCCTCAAACTATTTCACATAGTAGAAACCAAGGAATATTGCCAAATTCCTTTTATGAGGCCACAATTACCCTAATACCCGAGCCACTCAAGGACACAACAAAGAAGGAGAACTACAGACCAATTTCTGTCATGAATATTGATGCAAAAATTCTCAACAAAATTTTGGCAAACCGTACACAACAATGTATAAAAGATATCATCTACCACGACCAAGTAGGCTTCATCCCAGAAATGCAGGGCTGGTTTAACATACAAAAAAATTGTAAATGTTATCAATCATATAAACAAACTAAAGGAACAAAACCACATGATCATATCCTTAGATGCTGAAAAAGCCTTTGACAAAATCCAACACTCCTTTATGATTAAAGTCCTGGAGAGATCAGGAATACAGGGAGAATACCTAAATGTAATAAAGGCAATTTACAAGAAGGCGACAGCCAATATCAAGCTTAATGGAGAAAAACTCAAAGCAATCCCACTAAAGTCAGGAACTAGACAAGGATGTCCTCTCTCCCCTTATCTATTTGATATAGTTCTCGAAGTTTTAGCTAAAGCAATAACGGAATGAAAAGAGATTAGGGGGATACAAATTGGAAAAGAAGAAGTGAAGCTATCTCTATTTGCAGATGATATGATTGTATACATAAGTGACCCACAAAATTCTTCCAAGGAACTGCTACAGCTGATAAATACCTTCAGCAATGTAGCAGGATACAAGATTAACTCAAAGAAATCAGTAGCCCTTCTATGCACTAGAGATAGAAGAGCTGAAAAAGAAATAAGGGAAACATTACCCTTTATAATAGCTGCAAATAATATTAAATACCTTGGAGTAACCATAACCAAAGAAGTAACAGACCTATTTGACAAAAATTTTAAATCACTGAAGAAAGAAATTGAAGAGGATATCAGAAAATGGAAAGCTCTCCCAATGTTC
This sequence comes from Sigmodon hispidus, assembly GCA_004025045.1. NCBI lineage: Eukaryota > Metazoa > Chordata > Mammalia > Rodentia > Cricetidae > Sigmodon > Sigmodon hispidus. Next base: position 28,228 of record PVIH01015743.1, read on the forward strand.
CTGGATTGGTAGGATCATCATAGTAAAAATGGCAATTCTACCAAAGGCAATCTACAGATTCAATGCACTGCCCTTCAAAATCCCAATACAATATTTTTTGGGCCTTGAAAGAACAATACTCAATTTCATTTGGAATAACAGGAAAGCCAGGACTGCCAAAACAATCTTACTCAACAAAAGAACCTCAGGAGGTATCACCATCCCTGATTTCAAGCTATACTATAGAGCTACAGTAATAAAAACAGCCTGGTACTGGCATAAAAACAGACTTGTGGATCGATCAACGGAATAGAATTGAGGATCCAGACATTAACCCAAGAACCTATGAACACCTGATCTTTGACAAAGAGGCCCAAAATATCCAATGGAAAAAAGATAGTATCTTTAACAAATTGTGTTGGCATAGCTGGATGGAAGTGTGTAGAAAAATGCAAATAGATCTGAGCCTGTCACCCTGCACAAAACTCAAATCCAAGTGAATCAAAGACCTCAACTTAAACCCAACCACTTTGAACTTGATAGAAAAGAAAGTGGGAAATACACTTCTACAAATTGGCACAGGTGACCACTTCCTAAATATAACACCAGTGGCACAGACACTAAGACCGTAAATCAATAAGTGGGATCTCCTGAAGCTAGGAAGCTTCTACAAAGCCAAGGACACTGTCAATAGGACAAAACGACAGCCTACAAAATGGGAAAAGATCTTCACCAATCCTATAAGTGATAGAGGACTGATCTCTAAGGTATATAAAGAGTTCAAGAATTTAGAGCCCAAATCCTTGAATAACCCTATCAAAAAATGGAGTACAGATCTAAAAAGGGAATTCTCAGCAGAGGTACTAAGAATGGCTGAAAGGCACCTGAAAAAGTGCTCTTCATCCTTAGCCATCAGAGAAATGCAAATCAAAACATCTTTGAGATACCACCTAACACCTGTTAGATTGGCTAAGATAAAAGGCACAGATGACAGCCTATGTTGGAGAGGATGTCGAACAAGGGGGACACTCTTCCATTGTTGGGGGGAGTGTAAGCTTGTTCAGCCACTTTGGAATGCAATATGGGGGTTTCTCAGAAAATTGAGAATCAATCTCCCCAAGGACCCAGCAATACCACTTCTGGGTGTATACCCTAAAGAGGTACATTCACACTCCAAAGGTATTAGCTCAACTATGTTCATAGCAGCATTATTTGTAATAGCAAGAACCTGGAAACAACCTAGATGTCCCTCAACTGAAGAAAGGATTAACAAACTGTGGTATATCTACACAATGGAATACTACTCAGTAGTAAGAAAAAATGATATCCTAAAATTTGCAGGCAAATGGATGGATTTGGAGAATATCCTCCTGAGTGAGGTATCACAATCTCAGAAAGATAAGCAGGGGATATACTCACTCACTAGTGGTCTCTAAACAAACAAACAAGAAAAAAAGCCAAACATGCCCAAGCTGCAAGCCACAACCACTGAACAGCTTGGGATCAGAAACACCCTGGACTGACCCTTCGGATCCCACTCCAACTATAGGAACACCTGACTCACTCTTGAGGGAGGGGGGACAAAACTGGATTTGGCCAGGAGTGTAGACTGATTCAAGCATTATTGGGTCAGTGGGACCATAGGACTGTCTGCTCCCTGCCCAGGGAGGGGATGGGGAGTTGCAGAGAAGTAAAAAGACCTGATGTGGTGGGAGGGGGAAGGGACCTTGAATAAGGATATATAGGGATGGAAAAAAAAATTCAGAGGGAAAGCTAAACACAAAGTAAATATATGTATAGCAATCTTATTTGCATTATCACCCTTGATAAGTCATACTTACAATTTTTATCTTATTTATAGTTATTGTTAACTTTTCAGCATTTTAAATTCATTTTACTTTTTTTGATAAATACAAAATAAATAAAGAAGAAAAAAAAAGATACAGGAAGCCTACAGAACACCAAATACCCTAGACTCACATAAAAAGTCTGTTCGCCATATAATAATCAAGCCACTAAACCTACAGAACAAAGAAAAAAATACTAAGAGCTGCAAAGGAAAAAGGCTGAATCACCTATAAAGGTAGACTCATTAGAATAACACCTGATTATTCAATGGAAACAATGAAAGCAAGAAGGTCCTGTTCAGATAGTATATAGACACTGAAAGTGCATGGATGAAAACCTAGACTACTGTAACTAGAAAAACTATCAATCAACATAGAGTAGTGAACAAGATAATTCACAAAATAACCAGATTTAAACAATATCTAACCATAAATCTGGCCCTACAAAATGCCCTAGAGGGAAATCTCCAACCTAAGGAAACTTGAAACACCCATGTAACCACAAGCAATTGATAAGCCCACAGAAGAACCCCCCCAAAGGAAATACAAGCTACTACCAAAAATGACATGAAATATCAATCATTGGTCATTAATATCCCTTAATATCAATGGACTCAATTCACCTATAAAAAGACACACCCTAGCACGATGGATACAAAACCCAAAAAAAATCCTTCTGCTGCATACAAGAAATACACGTTATCTTTAAAGACAGACACAGGCTCAGAGTAAAGGGTTGGGAAAAGACTTTCTAATCAAATGGCTCTAAGAAACAAGCTGGTGAGGCCATTCTAATATCTAACAAAATAGACTATAAACTAAAATCAATAAAAAGAGATCAGGAAGGTCACTACATATTCATCTCAGGAAAAATTCACCAAGATGAAATTTCAATCATGAATATGTATGCCCCTAACACAAGGACACCTACATATGTAAAAGAAACACTACTAAAGCTTAAACCTCATATCAAACCCAACACACTGATAGTGGGAGACTTCAATACCTCACTTTCACCCTTGGATAGGTCAAGCAGACAGAAACTCAACAGAGAAATAAGGGATCTAGCAAAAGTTATGACCCAAATGGACTTAGTAGATATATACCGAATCGTCCACTCAAACAAAAAGGAATATACATATTTCTCTGCACCCTATGGAACTTTCTCTAAAATTGGCCACATACTAGGTCATAAAGCAAATATCAACAGGTCCAAAAAAGTGGGTATAACTCCTTGTACCATATCTGATAACCATGGTCTAAAGTTAGAGTTTAACAACATCAAGAATCACAGAAAGCCTACCAACTCATATAAACTAAACATCACTCAACTGAACCACCTCTGTGTCAAGGAAGAAATCAAAGACTTTCTAGAATTTAACAAAAATGAATCCATGACATACCCAAACTTATGAGATACAATGAAAGCAGTCTTAAGGGGAATATTCATAGCAATAGATGCCTACATGAAAAGATTAGAGAAATCCCACACAAGAGAACTAACAGCACATCTGAAAGTTTTAGAATAATTAGAAACAAACACACCTAGAAGGAATAGATGGCAGGAAATAATCAAACTTAGAGCTGAAATCAACACAATCGAAACAAAAAGAACAATACAAAGAATCAATGAATCAAAGAGTTGGTTCTTTGAGAAAGTCAACAAGATAGATAAACCCTTATCCAAACTATCCAAAATGGAGAGAGAGAGAGAGAGACAGAGAGAGACAGAGAGAGACAGAGAGAGAGAGAGGAGTCCAAATGAACAAAATCAGAAATGAAGAGGGGCACATAACAACAGACCCCAGAAAATGCAAAGAATTATCAGGTCATACTTTGAAAATCTATACTCCACAAAAATAAAAAAACTAGAAGAAATGGACAGCTTTCTGGATAGGTGCCATTTACCAAAATTAAATCAAGATCAGATTAAAGACCTAAACAGTCCTATAACACCAAAGGAAATTGAAGCTGTCATTAAAAGTCTCCCAAATAAAAAAAGCCCAGGTCCAGATGGTTTAAAAAAAAGTTATCTTTGTTAAATCATTTTTCAGCAAATATTTATTTTTGAAATGTATCATTACATGCTTGTCTAGTGTGTAAAGTCAATGTTAAAATTTTTGATATTCTAATGTATTTTCTTTTATGAATGAAAAAAGAAAAGGATACATCAATTAGAAAACCAATAACTATCTAGAATAAAACAGATTGTATGGACAGATGTCTTACAGTAAGAGTCATTAATGGCACGTTAACACATAAAAAGCTCTCTCCATATTTAATAAGAGAGTCCTAATGGAAAATTATAGTAACCTATAAGAAATTTCAAGCATAACTAACACAGCCTTGGCAAGGATGTAGAAGAAAGTCTTTGCCTCCATTAGTGATATGATAAACTGGTACAAAGCCCAAGTGTGGCATATTGACATCACTTAGCATCCTGACATCAGTTCATAGCTGTCACCACAGCAATTCTACTTCTAGAATTTTATGGGTGTAGTCTACTTGTGGTGAAACATAGCCATATTGTTTATTATAGCAAATATTTGCATCTGACCTAGTTTTATATATGCAGAATTATTCAAATAGATTATATCTTTAATGGAACACAAGTTTATCTCTTTTTTAAAAAAGATTTATTTATTACGTGTACAGTATGCAGAACAGGGTACCAGTTGTCATTAGAGATGGTTGTGAGCCATCATGTGAGTGCTGGGAATTTAACTCAGGACCTCTAGAAGAATAGTCAAACCTCTGAGCCACCTCTCCAGCCCACACGTTTATCTCTTAAGTAAAAAACTCTAGTTGTTAGTAGAGATCTTCAAATGCCTTTTGCGGGGGGGGGGGGAAGAGTAAGCCTATGATAGACTAACGCTGGTGATGTATGTATGTATGTATGTATGTATAAAGTACTTTATTTATTAGAAAAATAATCTTTGCAAAGATTAGAAAACATTTCAGTGATTAACAGAGAAATTATGGGAAAAGAGCAGGCCATTGACAGGAAAGGAGAGAGAATTTTCAACATTTACTTTTTAAATTTCTGATATTTTTCTGTACTTATCAAATTAAAAAAGTTTAAAACTATAATAAATATAGTTTTTTAGGCTTCCCAAAATACTGCAAAGCATAACTTTAGATTTAATATACTTTTCCTATACTTACGTAAACTTGAAGTGATGCAGCATACAATTCCATTCTGATATTTATTTCTTTGGCTTTCTATATGGTAAGTTTCACAGAAAATGCTGTAGCAGAACTCATGCATACCCTGCTAATTTCCATATGCCATGTTTGCTGTCTCATCAAAATTCCCTACAGTGGTTTATGCTGCTGTACATGCCTTTGTTATCAAAATATGGTCTCGTTTTCAGTACCTCACTGTCTCTGAAGTCCTCAATTGCTAGGACTGAGGAACAACTTCCTCATGAGTTGTGGCCTTGAGGGGCAGAAGAAAAAGATAACATTTTTGTGTTTCAGTTGCCCTGGTCAAATGCTGTGATGTTGGCTGAAACTTGACAATACTTACCATCTCTGTCTTTTAACTGGCTAGAGACTTCCTGCCCAAATCTGAAGATCTTTGGTGTAAGAAATAGAAAATCATTAGAACTTTAAAGATTTAATTTTCCTAAAGTTACTATTTTGTATGTGGAATGTGATGCAAAAGATATCTAGAATTGGGGTAAAGAATTGGCACATAACCTGGGCTCAATCACCAGGTTTTTTCCTAACAGGTTATTCCCAGACAGATATTAACCTAAACTTTAATGTACACAACATGACAATTGTACATAGCTTGCTTTATTCTCATTAAAATGTAGGTATTTTGAAAATAAAGTCTAATTCTTTGGGCTTTCACACCGTGTTTGTGAGGCAAGAAATGTAAAAGAACTTGGAACCACACTTACCATCCATGTTCTTGTGTCTCCTACTAATATTCCATATACAAAGTTCAACACTGTATTCAAACTAAGAAATATGACTTCAAGTTCTGCTTTTGAGATTAGTTTGATTTGTATTTTAGATACATTTTTTGATGTTTAGGTCTTGTAACTATAAATTGGAAATCTGAAATCAAATCTCTTATGTATAATTAAATGCTGAGCCATATTTTTAATCCTTTATTGGTTTTCAAATATAGAAGATTTTGTAACAGACAAATAATTTTATTATCAAGAGATAAATGGTCTCTGCTGTTGAAAATTTTAAAACATGTGTTTCTATTAATTTCTCAGCTTGGGAGAATAAGCCCAAAAATTGTCAACTAGAAATACAACCTTAAAGAAATATACTCACAGTGAGTACTAAGCATTTAACTGAACCCAGAAACACAAAAATTATTAGATATCAAGATGAAAAATTTAAAGTCCCCAAAAATCTTATATAGCGATGTACGCCTTTAGTCATAGCATGGGAGGACAGAGGCAGAAGAATCAGAAGTCAAATAATTTTCAGCTACATAGTAAATTTGAGGCAAACCTATCTCCAAGAAAATCAACCAAAGAAAATTTAATTAATTAACTAATAACTAAGAGATAAGCATGTGGGCACAATCTATCATCCCAGCACATGGGAAGCAGAAGTGAAGGACCAAAATCTGTCAGTCTGAGCTACACAGTGACACCCTGTTTCAGCAAATAAAAAAATAAAAGCATTAATTTGACTTTGCCAAGTTGAAATCTGACTGCTACACCAATATTTAGTTTTGAGAAGTTAAATCACATATTTCTTACTCTTGTTTGGCTAAAGCCTAGGGCTACTCATGGATACTTTGCTTTTCCCCACTACAGTGACCAGGATAAGTTTACATCCCTGCCTCACTTTCTCTTGTCCCTTGTGCCACATCATCTAACCCTTCTCATGACCTGGCAGCAACAGAATGGTTAACTGTGGCCTTCAATTTAGAACATACAAAGTCCACTGCAAGTGCTTCCTGCCTTAAAGTGCCTTCCTCTGGTTCAGACACCTCAAAGCTTATATTGGATTGCTCTCACCTTGTTACCAAGCCTACGTTTTCTACTAGACTTCGGAATTTCTCAAGACTTAAGCTTTCTCTTGGGTACCCAGCCTCCTTTCTTGCTGTTGCCTTCAGCTTTGCTCTGTGTCACATGAATTTGCTTCCTCCAGATCCACAGTCTGTTCATTCCTGATTGTGTTCCTCTTTATGAAGAGCTGGCTCTTTCATCTTCTGCATCCACTGAACCGTGCTCTCATCTTCTTTTGTAAAACTGTCTCATTATTTTGAGGAAAGCTGTACATTGTCACTGGAATCCTTTTTATGACTCTGAAATTGTTTTGGGTTCATACATAGAAAACAAAACTTAAATGGGCATCATAGTATAGCAGAAAATCTATTTACTTTTGGGGAATAAGTGACCTGAATATAAAATCAGTTCTATTGACCAGCTGTGTTTCTGTTGACAAGCCATTTTTCTGAGCTTGACCAAATCGTTATAAATATTAAATGGAAGAGATGAAAAGCTATTATGCTGACTCCAAAAGCTGCGCCAGTACTATTTCCACTACTGTTATTTCTATGTATAACAGCACTTCATTTACAGTGTTAGAAAAATAGAATATTTGTCACATGGTATTTATTAAGTAGATAGGGCATATTTCCAGAAGCTAGGAAACTATAATTTTAATTTTAAAAAAGAAAGAAAAATTGGAATTGAATGTAAAACCATGGGAACTAACATAGTTCACAAAAAATACTGAATTGAGGGGCAATTCTCATGAAGAGAAATTCTCACATAAAAATAATGGCTCTCTGTTTATTCAAATGTTTCTCAAATAAACGTTAGTGTCAGTTGATTGCACCCATGGCAAGTTACAAGGACCCTGCTCTAATTTTATTGTGTTACCACTGATGAAAGATTTAGTTCTATGAATAGGGAGAATTTAATTATGGCCTTTTCAGAATAACTCAGATTCTATATATTTTCCCTGTGACCATTGTGTATGGTATCCACAGGCAACAACATTGTAATCATTGGAGACTTTACACACCAGAGAAATGTAATGAAAAAGGCTAATGACCAGAAAGTGTTAATGAGTTAGAAACAAATCTAGATATGATAAAGAAAATATTAAGGGAAGAAATCCACATTAGAACTGTATTTGTAGAGAGGCAAAGTGGTGCACATCTTTAATCCCACTACTTGGCAGGCAGAGGCAGAGGCAGGTGGATCTCTATGAGTTCTGGGCCAATCTGGTCTACAATAGTGGTTTCCAAAACAACCAGAGAGCTACGCAGTGAGACACTGCCTTGAAAACAAAAACAAACAATTAAAACCTCTCATCTTGTTTGCTAAATCGGGATGCAATAATATAATAATGTAAACCCAAAAAGTAGAGATCTTTTGTGAAGATTATACAGCTTCCAAAGTGTCTTTTGTAAAAAGATGAATTAACCTGAAGGATTCTTTAATGTGTTCTTTCTAAATTTTATACAGTTATTTAGCATGTATTATGTTTATCCCAAACCCAAGACTTAGGATTGAGGTAGCAACTAAGGCAAAGTGCATCTATGACCATACAAAACTAAGACTTGGTGAGTATGGCAGGGACAGCTACTTGCACATAGCCTAGGCTTTTAGTGGCTAAGCGGCTGCAAACACAATGACTGCAATTCTAAGATTCCCTGCTTTGAGGTATAGATAACAGAGCATTTTTTCTTTAGTCAAATTACTAAATTTTAAAAGTATTCAAAATCCAGTCTCTGTTGAGGATCAAAGAAGTCTCTTAACTATGATCCCCCCTGTAAAATCAAAACAAATCAAATACCTCCAGTATACAGCCTATTTTCTGGTGCATGCCTTCGGGCCAGATTAAGCTTCCTAGTACCATTTTTCTTCCAACTGTACACACTAAATATCTTTCTGTCCATGTGCTCTTTTTCATTGTAGCCCAACCTAAGAATTATCCACAATAACCATTCCATAACAGACTCAACATTATACTATTATGGACTTTTCCCACCAGGGAAATTAGTTCATTACTTTTTAATTTAGTCTCAAGTAAGCTCTCAGGACACATGCAGAAAACAGCCAGATCCCTTGACAAAATTCCACAAATAGCTTATAGCCTAGTTATGAATAGTCTATGCTTCCTCCTGAAACTCCATGATTCAGACCTTCACTGTATACATTACTTTGAACAATATTCTCCCTGAGACCTCTACTACAATGACCTGTTAAGCTGTCCAGTCAACTGTTTTTCTAATGCAGATTCTCTCATGATTCTCAAAAATATAACATGGTCGGGTTCCTCTGACAACAAACCAACTCTCTGGTACTAACTTTTTTATTAGTTATGTTTGTGTAATGTTAAAATACCAGGCTGGAAAACAATATAGAAGGAAGAATCTGATTTATAATTCCAAAGGTAAAATTCATAATATAGAGAGAAGCACGGCAGTAAGTGGCCAAAGGAGGAAGCTAGCTGACCACATGTCCATCATATGTAGGAGAGTCACCTGTAAGAGGTCAAGACCTTAAGTACCCACCCCCAGGGATGTAATCCTCTGGTGAGAATCCATGTCCTAACAGTTCTGTAACCTATCCAAAACGTGCCACCAAGTGAACACCAAATGTCAAATACATGAGCTTATCAGGATCATTTCTCACTCAAATCACCACAGATATTTGCACAAAGCATAAAGAAAAAAAGCAAGGCAACTTTTACTTTTATGAAATCTTATTATCAAATATGAGCCATTAAAAAAAGCGAGGGAAATTATTTTTTCCTGTGGGTTACTTTGAAAGATTTACACAGAACAATTTTTGCTTGGTGGCTCATTATTCTAAGTAAATGTTCTACTTTGTTCACAAGTGTTTGGAAATTCAGGTAGCAATAGATGAAAGCAGGGACAGAAATAACAAAAGAGAGAGAGAGAAAAGGAGAAAAGAATTGGGGGAGGAAAAAATACTAGGAGTTTAAAAATTGAAATGGCATCAGTTAGTGCTAGAGAAATAAAAATAAAGATTATTCAGAATTATAATCAAATCTAAGGAAACTGACCTTTTAAAAGACATGACCTCAGGGCATATTTTATTATAAGATCTTCAGACATGCATGACCATTTATAGTAGTTCCTCTGCTAATTGATCTATGATGAGTTCTTGATTTCCTTTACCCAGAAAAAGTCCATCTGATTCCATCCCAAAGAAGAAAGGGTAGAGCATGGAAATGAGCCTCCCAGGCTAGCAGAGTCAGGTGTTTGAGCAAGTATTCCAATTGGAACTGTGACTCAAATTACATTGTGTGAGATAGGATTGCAATTGGCAGTGTTTTGATGCTGGTGAAAGAAGACCCAGAGAGACAGAGACTTAGAAATCCTTGAACTGAAGAGGAGTGGCTAGGAGTGAGCTTGAGAACTCCAGGGAAGCTGTGGCCTTCAACAAAAGGGAAGCTCTTCAATAACTATGTCTGAATTACATCTTCATAAATCTGAGGTCATACCAAGGCAAGTGGTTGAACCTTAAAGCAAATTCTGAAGAACAGATTAAAATTCTCTAAGAAATAGGTTCTGTTTACTCCTTTAGAGTAATAAAATATTGATAAAGTTACAAAACTATACATCTAATACATATATAATATATATATATATAATGTTTACCTGAATTGGAGAAATCAGTTCCATATGGAAATATAAGTCTAGCACAAGCAATATTTAACCATGTAATCTTTTAACATGTAATAATAATCAGAGGTCACAAATAATAATAAAGGTTACAAACCTTTAATCCTAGCACTCAGGATGGAAGAACAGGCAAATCTCTGTAGTTCCAGGCCAGCCTGGTCTACATAGCCAATTTTAGGGCAACGCTACATAGTAAAGCCTTGTCTCAAAATATTAAATAATAAATATATTTCAAAAGACTTAATAAGTTTTATACTTTGTAAAATGCATTCTTATATTGCAGACTTTTCTGAGTGTTGCTGAGAATTATGATCCATGCCTTGTACTGTGGTATAACTTAGATATGTCTCAGATTTTTATCTGTTGTCCTGTATAAAGTTAATTGAATTAATTCTGAATAGTAGGCATAGTTGTTCTTATCATCTTTTTTGACAGCTCACAAATAATAAAATAGTATATATGTCTTTGCAGAGCCACTTTTCAAATTTGTAGTCACACACGTGTGTGTGTGTGTGTGTGTGTGTGTGTGTGTGTGTGCGTGTGTGTAAACATGATGTGCATATGGTGGGCATGCATGCCACAGCATATATGTGGAGGTCACAGGACAATGTTGCAAAACTGGTTTCTCTTTTTACCTTTATGTGGGTTCTAGGGATCAATCTTAGCCACCAAGCTTGTATGGAAAGTGCCTTTACCCACTGAACCATCTCACCTCAGATTTCTAGTTTTAACACCTGCTTGAGTGGCTTCCACAGTAGTTGTTGGGGGTCACAGCCTTCAGCACTTCATGGATACATCAAGTGAGCCTTATATTGGAAGCCATGGTATGAGGAATTTAAACTGGCACTTGTCCAATCAGAGTTAACTTTTAACTCTGGTTGAATCAGAATGATTTGACATTGATAGTATACCATACAACTGGAGAAAATAAATTTGGCAGTAAAGTACTCTGCTCAGCACTGTTTCAAAATATTTGAATTTTTTTTTAGTTCTGCTTTTAAAAAAATTGCTAGGGAAAATGTAGATTTATGACAAATGTGAAAAACAGAAAATAAAATAGAGTTGATACTTTGCAACGATTTGATTCAAGGTTGTTTAAGTGAAGCATTTTAGAAAGTACTTAAGGGAGAGGATTTCAATTAATGTGTGTGCTGAGGCAATAAGGGCAGTATTTTCACTTATTAGAAATCAAATAATCTTGGGTTGTACACAAGTAAGTTTTCCTTTTTGTGTATATGACCTGGATAGGCAAAGACTTGAGAAATGCTTGCAAGCCACTATAAAAGGTTGTGCTTTTTAGGCAGATAATTAGGACTAGAGAATACAAATAAACATATCCTATCTATTTGAGTTAAATTAGCCCAAGCAGAAGCATTAAGTTGATACATGGTGAAGAATTTCTGCCAGAGATGAGCCAAACTCTAAAACCATTGGAAACACCAGGCACATCCAAGAAAAAGGCAGAATTCTTGACTCCAGAGATTCGGTGGCCAAAGGCTTAGGGTGGCATAGAATCTGATATTTTGCTTAGAGACAGATGTTCTATGGATCATCCTTTGAAAAACAGCACTAAGTAGTATGGCAGATTTATCATTTCCTGCTAAGACAAAAAAAGGATCTGGTTTGAAGAGTAAAATGAATGAAAATAACCCTGAAATGTGAAATGTAAATTTGCTCCATTTGCAGAAATTGCCAAAGTTTTGCAGACAAAGCAGCTGTGCTTCGCATATTTATAAGCATACATTTACATTTGAGTATAGGTCCTATATGCAGTCTTTTCACTCACTGGGTTTGATGTCCTAACTGCTGAGACCTTCTCTTATAGGTCCATATATGGTGTGAACATAGTGAAAATGGTGGATATAAACCTTAGCAACAGACTGCCTGCATTCAAATGCTGGGATGCAGCAAGAAAAGTGTTAACCTGGGCAAATTCTTTGCCTCATTGTACATTGGATGTGTTATTTGTAAAACAGGAACAATGAGAATACATAGATGGCACAGACATTTCTGACAGCTGATTATTTAAAGTGTGATAAAATGTTTCTAAAAATCTCCTGGAATGTCATAAGTCTTCAAGCATTTACTCATAGTTGTCACTCAGTAAGTATCTACAGGAATAAATTATGGTGAATGGACTGTGACAACATTTTGGATGAGCTGGAGGCATGATTGTGTAACCTAACATGTGAGCTGATAAGAGAGTGAAGGAAAGAGAGTAAGTCTAACCTTGGGCGAAGGCTGAACTTTTAACTTTACCAGTATCTACCCCTTAAATAGCTTATTCTAGTATTTTCTTTAACTCCTGATATTTTAAATTTTTCTAATTATATGTCCTCATTTTAGGGGAAAAAATGGCTAACTAAAAAATAAGTAGAGAAATTAGAAAAAAACTTCCAGCTTACAGTCGCTTTTCCTAGAATCTATATGTTTCTTTTTTTTTTCTACTCTTTCTTCTATTAGAGATTTTTCTTGAGGCTATGAGGAATCAGTCATTTTGTCCCAGCTTCCTCATTTTCTATTATATATCCAACCATAACCCTCCATTTTGGGGACTCAATGTTCAGGATTCTGTTATTGCAAGACAGATCTTCTTCAGTCAGTAGAAAAGCTTAAGTTTTTGAGCCAGGATCAAATACCAGGTGCCATGACATGCAAAAAGTCTGGGGAGAAGATCCTGCAGATTTGAAGCTAATCTTTGGAGAAAGGTGATCAATTAACATTAACAGAGGAATCAGGTTTTCTATTAAGACAAATGTAAAGACATAAGTAAAGATCTCCCATCATCAAAGAATAGGAGCTAGGGTTGGCAGAAGAGCCCAATGACCATGAATGTTTCAGACATCTATGGCGTTGCTAACTTCTTGCTTGGATCTAAACTGTCTCAGGAACTTTAACAAGATAGAGCATTTGATAACAAGATAGCATTTCGAACAGTAAGAGGATCTCACAAATTTTGCTAAATGGAATAGAATCACAATTCTTTCTACAGAGCATCATTCTTATGTCAGAATGTGATTCAGAAAAATAGTCATTCTTGCTTGGTATAAATGGTCTTTGTAATGAGTATTGCCAGTGAAGACAGTAGCCATGGAGATAAGGTGTCATGAATGAAAGGATGGCCGTACCTTGACAACACATCATGTGTTACATAACCTCAGATGCTTTTAAAAACTACCTTAAGTTGTTTTGTTGAATAGAATAATGCTTAATAGCTTAACCTTTTAATTGACCAGAAAAGTGAGTTGCTAGGAGATTTGTAAGAGGGAAATGCATTGTAAACATTATTATTTATTAAGACAGAGATAATGTATAAGAATAAAAGCAATATCCAAAGGACTTTTTATTCTACAGTTTGTTGTTTAGATGATCACTTTTATCTTCATTTTGTGACAAATATTAAAGCTAGATCTGAAAAGATAGTTCAGAAGTTAAAGGCAATTACAACTCTTCCAGAAGACATAAGTTTGGTTCCCTGAACCCATATCAGACAGCTCACAACTGCCTAGACCTCCAGCTTTGGGGGACCTGGTGCCTTCTTCTGGCTTCCATGGGTACCTGTATGTATGTGGCATACATATGCACATACATATTTCCAAAAATATTTTAAAGAAATTATTAAAAGTGATCTGCTTTCCAGACTATCACAGCTCTAAAAGATAAATAAAATATAAATTATATTAATAATTGAGAATGAGTCTAAGGTAACATCTTTGTATAGTGATTTTCCTTTGTTTATTTTTTTAATCTTTTCAGCATTTGATACTTTTCCTTTATAAAAGCCTGTTCCTTTGTATTCACACAGTACTTATAAAATTTTTTGACTCTAGCAATTCAAAGGGAGCACTAACCTTTATGATATATTACTGCAGGATTTGTCTCTTGGCGAGGTGCAGGAATGGTTCATATTAATAGGAGCATGACAGGTCTGAAAGAAAACTAGCTTATGGCATTATGAATCATGGGGTTCTAAAACATTTATAAATGAATGAAAAGGCTCAGGGCTGACATGAATTATGAGGTTCATTATGGCACTGTAATTTCTCCAGTAATGCCTCAGAATGGCCTGACACTTCCCAAGAAAAGTGGTTAAGACTTCCATTACATTATTTTGTTACTGGTAATTGGCTATGGTCAAGGGGGAATGTGGCTTGTATCCCTGGGGTATACGTGGCAATATATCCTTTGCATGTAAACATTTCCATCAACCACCATCCTTCAAGACTGCTTTCTTTCATGGCCACACATTCCTGTTGACCTTCAAAAAACAACAGACTCTAGGACAGAGATAATGTTTCTAATCTTTCCATTTCTTAAGGCAGAAGTCAGATACTGCTCCTGTTATCTTGCCACTCACTCAGGCTGGCATCAACTCAGTGACATTAATAAAGCCATTTCCTGAATCAAAAGAGCACAGATTATTTAGTTAATTGGAAGAAGCATGAGAAGGAAAAATCATCAGTATAAAATACTTATTAGTGCAAATGAGCATGTTCTTCAACATTAGCACATCTTAGATTTCCATTCTCAATAAATCACAGGCTAACAACTTTACTAAATGAGTGACTTGAGGAAGAGAATCTTAAAATAGCTAGAAGCAAATATTATGACTCCAAGAATATTTTGTATTAATGTTTAATTTATTAAAAAAATAGCTTATCAAAGCATGTGTTTAAGCAATGGTAAATGTTCATTTCAGATTTTCCATTACATTTGTTTTTTTGGTTTATTTTATTTTTAATTCTCTCTCGTATGTGTGTATGCACACATGTACATATGTGCACGCATGCATGTGAGAATATACAGGTGAGTGCAGGTACTTGTTGAAGCTAAGAAAGGGCATAGATCCCCTGGAACCAGAGCCCGAGGTGGCTGTGAGTCACCTGATGTAGCTGCTGTGAACTTAACTGAAATCCTGTGGAAGATAGCTGTCTTGTCTTCTTTCCTTGTGAGTTGGCCAGGAGAGAGAAGAAGACCCAGAAAGGAAGAAGCTACAAGGCCAGAGCACATGAGTAACTAACTACCCAGCTCTCTGCTTTTGATAAGAAGTGTGTTAACAGACAAACATTTCTCATTTCAAACACTGAGTGTTTAGGAATGTGAGAATTGTTAGCCTATTCTGTAAAATTAATATTAGAGTATCCCTATTTTAAAATATATGAAAACAAATATTCTCATTTTAGTCACATATCAAAATGACATGTATTTTTCTTTATTCCTTAGCTATGTGTTATAGAAAAGCCTACTCAGGCTGGTGAGATGGCTCAGCTGTTAAAGGTAGGCTCACAACCAAAAATGTAAGAAATACCTTTGCAAAGATGAATAGATTCAATTTTTTAGAAAATAGTGTTATTTTATAGTGCTGGAGTAGATTAAGAAATACTTAGAAACAAGTATAGTCAGGGAAATGATCTTAGCAGGCAAAACGTCCCGCCATTATTTGGGTTCTGTCACCCCACACGTATCTTCTTCTCAGACTCTCTATAATCTAACTCCATTGCCTTTCCTAACTATTAGTATTCAGCCAAGTAAGTTACTTGGCTAAGTATCTGGCTACACACAATCAGAACAGCCCTGCCATCCATTTTTTTTTTAACTTTTTTTATTGTAATCAGAAAGGTTTGGGTTTTTGCTTTTTTCTATTTTTTGTCTGAGTGACAGTTTATTGTGGATTTACATAAACAATCAGATCTACAGGCTACAAATAATAAAGACTGTTTTTATTAATGCCTTGTTTTTTGAATGACTTATAAGTAGAGTAGTATAAGACTGAGTTCATTATAGTATTAGTAAAAAGTTTAAAGAGAGAAGACTAGAAATTAAGTTTCCTTACCCTGAAAATCTTCATGGAATATAAAGCTCCTTTGGACTAAGAGACAAATTTATAAAGACTATTCATAACAGCTCAACTATGTTTATAGCAGCATTATTCATAATAGCAAGAACCTGGAAACAATCTAGATGCTCATCAACTGAAGAATGGATTAACAAACTGTGGTACATCTACACAATGGAATATTACTCAGCAGTAAGAAAAAATGATATCTTTAACAAGAATTTCAGATGGACATGACAACTCCTGGCATCACCGTTCCTTTCTCAAGGTGGTGTTGAGCATCACGGACATCTTGCAAAGAGATTGTCTTATTTGGCGAACAATGGCCTGAGGGGCAAAGAACGGCACTTGCCCTGACTGCTGTCAGAGTGCTCACTATCCGAAATGGACGAGCAGGATGAAGGATAGAGACTGCCAAAGCCTGCCTAGACAGGATAAGATGTCCTACCAAAAAATACCGTGCTTCTATGGAGACTTGTCAGATATCATAGGCCCGTAGCCACAAGGATGGATGCTCCCATTGTACAGAGAAGTGGTGGATGACTGTCCAGGTAGTTAACTGTCGTTGTCTTCTCCTAAATTTTGGAAGTTACTTCATCATGCTTCCAACCTCAGGTATATATTTTCCTTCTCAGGTCTTAATGGTGTTGAAGACTGGATAGTTGAGGTTGTTATTACTTCACATCCCAGCAAGGACACTCAGGTGTTAGAACTTTATTGTTTGAGATAAACAATTTTGAAGCAATCCCTGTGCATTTCCTCGTATCAACATTTTAGACATTAAATTGCACCTTGTATTTGTTGTTTGTTAGTGGTAGTTTGATCTTACTTATGTTAGTACCCTTTTTTCCCCAGACACTGTCTTATGATGATCCCTATAGTATGTAGTTTTATATTTAGTTTAGAACCCTCTTATTTAGACAGAAGGGGGAGATGTAGTGGGAAATCTGAAGCTATGCAAAAAAAACTGCACCAGAGTGCTGAGCCAGGCGGAGTCGGTCATCTGGGGGGAAACGACGAAAGAGCACCACGCCGGAAGATGGAAGCGGCGCGCGGCGCTGGACAACTGACATGAGAGAAAAGGCCGGCCGGCTGGGACTGCTCTCGCTCTGCTGCTCAGATCGTTCCACGGATCACTCCTGCTCTGCACAGTTAGGATTGCTCCAGCTCTCCATGGTTGGGACTGCTCCTGCTCGCTGCGGCACGGATCGTTCGTGCTCTCCATGATCCTGCTCTCCGCTTCTCTGTCCTTCTCTTACCTTTTCTCCTCCTCCCCTGGAACAATCTCTGTTATGTAAGTAACTTTTAAATAAAAAAACCTTAGTTAGCATATAGTTCTTGGTGGGTTAGTACCACGATAGTGACCTACTGTGCTTTCTTTCTTCATCTGTAGCTGAGCCTATCCTGGCTTGAGGAGCTTTAGATTTTTCTTTTTATGTTTTATGTATTTTAGAGAAAAGAGAAGTTTTATTACTGTGTGGGTTTTTTGTGTTTTTTTTAAGCTATCCTGAATGTTTTACTTTTTTATATAAAGTTTGAAATTGATTTTCAAAAAACAATAAAAAAGAAAAATGAAAAAATAAAATAAAATAAGAAATATACCAACAGTATTCATAGTGACTTCTTAAAACTAAACTCATTTTCTTGAAGCATGGGTCTAACATTTTTCTTCAAGAGTAACTTCAGTTTCTTCCAAAAAACCTATATCTTCCTAAAGTTCATATGTTGGAGCCCAAGAATGTAATCTTATTTGTAAATAGTTATTTCAGTGGTGAGTAAATATTAACACTAGAGTAGAATGGGCACCAAATCCAATGATTGGTATCTTTCTGAAAAAAGAAAAACATGAAAAAATCCATGTGTGTATGCATACAGAGAGAATATCCAGGAAATTGTGAAGACAGAGATCAGTTGAGGGGCCAGTTTGCTAAGAAACTAAAGCTGCTGAAATCTGAATGTTGATAGAGAGTTATTGTGGATAGCCAGAGCAAGAACTCTCTAGGTAGAGGATGGGGAAGGAGCAAAGGCTGTAAAGAAGAAATGTACTAGATGTTTCAAAAACAAAAAGACTCCAGGACCAGATAATAAAAGCAGATAGTACCCTGATTAGTTTTTATGTTGACTTGACACAAGCTAGAGCCATCTGAAATGATGAAACCTCAACTGAGAAATTACATTCATAAAACTGAACTGTAGGCAAGCTTTTAGGACATTTATTTAATTGTTGATGGATGTGGGGAGGCTCACTCCATTGTGGATGGGATCATTCCTGGACTGATGGTCCTGGGATTTATAAGTAGGCAGTCTGGGCAAGCCTAAGACATGACGAACAAGCCAATAAGAATATTCCTCCATGACCTCTGCATCAATTCCTGCCTCCTGGTTCCTACCTTGAGTTCCTTCTCTGACTTCTTTTGAATGTAAACTTTATGTGCAAGTATAAACAAAATTAATCCTTTGCTCCCTGGGTTGTTTTACTCATGGTGTTTCATCACAGCAATAGTAACCATAATACAGACAGGGGGACTTCTATCCAACCTGAAGTTTGTGAAGCATCTGTCATGCTGGAGGAGTCAAGCTGTATAGCTTGTATTTTATTCATAGCATAATGTAACTATATAATGCAAAATCTTCAGAATTTTTAAGTAAACAAGTATTGAACAATTAACTTAGGTTTTCAAAGCTTGTGGTCAAGGTGTTAAGGAAAAATGCTTTTGCAATAGAGAAGGTAATGATGACACAGACCAGGATGGCCTCAGTGCATATGGCATAAGCAATAAGTTCTGCAGTGAAGGGTAGGGGCAGAAAAAGCACAGCCTGGTTTGTTCAATAGGACTGGGAGTAATGAAAGTAGAAAAGGAAAGATTGCTAGCAAATGAGAAGAAAAGTCATTAGGTACAGAAGCTCTGGATTTTAATTTATAAATAAAAATAACTGCCATAAAGAAAGCATCATTTTCATTAGACTTTAAGGAGTTGTATGTGCTTGTTGTGAGCTTAACTTTGTCATTTTACCTCCTAACTTGACAGATAAACTAAATGCTCTATTTGGCAGACTTCATAAAATGGTTGTTGTAGGAGATAAATGAAGATGAAGTTTTCTTCATTCCTAGAGCTCATAGAATTCAAATAAAATCAACCCAAAAGAGAGTGTTCTAAGACAGTCATCTTGATGATTAAGTTGGGGTAAGGGCGTTGTTGTTGCTTATATAGTTTAAAAATTTTTAAACTCTGATCTCTAAATATTAGCTCTCTCAAACCTTTAGTGGAATTTCTACAGTGACTTCAGCTGGTTTATGAAAAGACATAAACTGCTTTGCATGCTTATTAGAAAGGCACAGTCTCATTAATTGGTACACAGAGCCAAGAGTCTAGAAATACAGTGTTAATATACGTCATGGAGTTAAATGCCATTTAGTTGACATCGATGCTGAATTCCTTGCCATCTTCTTCATCCCTCTGCCCTTCACTTTGCTCTCATGACTTTCAGAGGCGAATCCAAAGCCACATTTTAGATTAGTTTTCTAATCATTTTTAAAGGACACAGTGAATAATTTCTTCCTGTGCTTGGACTCCTGCAGGTCTCCAACTACTGAAAGTATACCATTCTAATTTTCTTTGCACAACGACCTCTGCTTTCTAATAATGAGTTACTGCCAAAGACTTGGAAAAAAGTTAACCTAACATAATGCATTTATTTTTTTTTTCAGGGAGGAAAGGGTTTATTTGGCTTACAGGTCCAGGTCATAGTTCATCAGTGAGGGAAATCAGAGCAGGAACACAAGCAGGGATGTGGAGCAGAAGTTATGGAAAACCTGCATGTGGTTAATTAGCATTCTTTTTTTTTTTTTCTTTTTCTTTTTTTTTTCCTTCTTTATTTTGTATTTATCAAAAAAAACACAGTAAAAAAAAGAATTTAAAATGTGGAAGGGTTAACAATAACTATACAGAGGATAAGAATCATAAGCATGGCTTATCAAGGGTGGAAATACAAATAAGATTGCTACACCTATATTTTCTTTGTGTTCATCTTTCCCTCTGAATTTTTTTTTT